>JAGYYJ010002320.1:0-128603 GCA_019671005.1 Hibiscus mutabilis
CATTGTTTGTTTAATTTACATTTAAATCCTTTTAATTTAAATGTTATTCAAATTAAACTTTCATTTTATTTTTTTATTAAATTATATTTAAGTCTCTAAGCTATTTGATCCCACCAACACCTCATCCTAATTTTGTATAGGAATTTGTATTTTAGACAACTACAAATTAAATATACAAATCTTAAGTGATTAAGGTGATACTTATAAAAAGGATTAAGGGCACTCGTTAAGTTGGAAATGTTAATGAAATTCAATTACTATCTATTAGTGGTGCATTTTTTAAATAATACTTAAGCATTAGCCAACAAAACCCTTATAAAAACACAATAATGAACTTTATAATTAAGTAAAAACAATATATTTAAGAATCCAACTAGTGGTCCCAGACTCCAAGTGATAAAGAGAATAATATTCATTATAAAATATTTGGGGTTTAATCAAGAAAATATAAACAAATATTATATTGTAATCACCTTAAAATTATTCAAAAAATAATGTATTCAATACGGAAAAAATACATTCCATCCAAGTATTAACTATTACAGTTGATATTTACTAAGAAAAATCTATTACATTTGATATAAAATTAATGTTACAAAATAATATTTTAACTAAAAACTATATGACATTATATTATGTGATACAACAATATAAAGCGTATTTTTATTTTCCAAGAGTATAAATAGCAACAATGATAAATCATTGAGGTTAGGTAAACTATCTAACTAGACCCTGAATTTAGTTTGCAAACTGATTTTGTCGTTCAATTTTAAAATAATTAAATTTTAATTTGAATATTGATTCGGTTACTAAACCGTTAAATCACTTAACATTCAAAGCAATTTTAGTGCTCTCGAAATCAATTTTTTTACCGGCGAGCAAAATAATAGCTCGATGATTAAGTATTGAAAAATTAGGGTTTTGCCTTTTTTATTCGATTTTTAAAAATTATTTTGGAATCGCCACCGGTCACTTCGAGGTAGACCGGACCCCATAAAACAATAAGAGATTCATTCTTTAAAAATGGAGTTCGGGTGTTGGTTACGTGTGGGGAAGGATAGCACCCACAAACGCCCGTGTTATCGGAACCTTTAATTTTACGTGGTATTTTGACATTGTGAGAATAATAATTCAAATTTAATTTAACCCTTAATTATTAACTGGATTTAAATTCCAAATGGAGATATTCTTTTCTAAGGAAATATATTTTTTATCCAAATATGAGATTAAAATCACTTTGTTACGAGGCACCCCATTCATATTCAAAAAAATATATTTCCAACATAAAATGTTTTAATTCATGATTTGTTATTGTTTTGTTTATTTTAAGTTCTAACTTAAAAAGCTCTAATTAATTAAATTGTTTAATACAATGAATATTATTAAATTTAAAGGCTTCCAAGAGAAAATACCCAATTGCTTTCAAGGCCAATGTTGAGATAACACCCCATTGCAAGCAATAGAACACCATCCAAGTTTGAGCCCCAAAGTTTCTACTTAACAAACATTAAATTGCTACAATGATCTTTCCTAATTTAATTATTGAATCTTAATAAGAACATATGACTAAGGCTTCAATGCTATCTTAATTAAACTAAAGGCGTTTAAATTATCTAACAATTAATACTATATGCTTAATTTAAAACATGCATCCTACACATAATTTAAAGCAATTAAAATAAATAAAAACAATTAAATTAGGGATCAAATTGAAAGAAATGAAACTCGCAGATAAGTTTTGAATTGAAAATGAAGACGAGATTGAGAAATTACAAAATTAGAGGCCAAAACCATGAAAACATGAATGAAAACTCATGGGTCAAGACCTAAACCGATTGACTTCTCGCGGATCTTCTATAAAACCCCTTGACCCGGCCTAGACGCCAGACCGAGTAGAGTGAGCTACATTGAGTTTGCCGAAACAAACCCGAAATGATTAACTGAACTTAGGTCCATTTTTTTTCTTTTTATCTTGTCTAGGTACAACATTATATCCTATAGTGTGCATGCTGGCAGCAGGTGAAAACTAATCTGAATCAGGCGTCGAATTGACATCCAATTGTGCGCATTTGCAATTTTGGGACCAAATTACAAATCTGAAAAGTTATAGGGGCTTACTTAGATTTAAGGTTACCAATCCTCAACTAGTCATGTTACATGCTTTTTTGCCAAATTTCAACTGAAAACGATAATCCAAACTCATACAATTGCATTCAAGAACATTAGTGACCAAAACGAAAGAATCGAAAACTCTCAAACATCACATTAACTAAAATAACTGCTGCTCGTACTGGTACACGAGAAAGTGTATCGGTACACTTTCACCATTTCAAAATTTCATATTTCACTAGCTCAAAACCGTACCGATACAGCTCTTCACATATCGGTACACCTTGCCAAAATACACATGCTCATACTGATACAGGTGCCTATGTATTGAAACCCGGCTTCTGATTAAGATTACCCGTATCGGTACAGAGCCACGCGTACCGATATGCCCAAGCCTGTAATGACCGAATTTTCTGATTTTGCATTCAATCATGGATCCGAACATACATAAACAAGTCTCAAGCATATATACCACTAAACTAAACATCTAACCAAGCCAGTACCACAAAGAAACATGATCATATCATAGCAATATGCTTCAATCAAAAGTCTAGAGGCATGCTTCCTAAAAATCAATCCAACCAAAGCGTGAAACATAAATCCACTTCAAAACCAAACATATTAAGCCTCATACAATCTCCACAATAACAATATAAACTTGCAGAAACCGAGAGTTTAGCAAATAACACTCTCAAACAACAATGAACCCCATGGCCTTTTTTATCACTAGTCTAGTTTGAAAGTCATACTTTCGAGTAGATCAAGTCCTTGGATTTCCCCTCACTTGCTCACTGCCTTTAACCTTTAATTCTCTGCAACGATGGACAAAGAGAGCGTAAGCATACTAGGCTTAGGGAGGAGTGCTCAAAACAAAACACCATCAATGCGTTTAAAACCAATTTTCAACTCTTAATGAGTTCATCATTTAAAACATCTTTCAAAACATCATCATGTCCTTTTAAACCATGCACTTAATATTTTCAAAACATGCATATTAAACCATATGCAACATGTATAATGGATCAACAGCAAAATCCCATTTGTTAACCTCAATTTAAGCTGTCCCATGCATAACCCATATGCAAGGCTTAAAGAGTAAACATGTATAAATCAACATTATACAACATAATCCATCAACATGATACATTATCAATTATATTGGATTTCAAGTGATCATGAACCAAGTTCCACTTTACAAAATATTACATCAGATCCACAGATTCACAAGTTTCTTCCCAACACTTCATACAATCTCAATCGGAATTATGGTACCATCAGAACCGGTACAATTACAACTAGGTACAATCACAACCATATCATCGGTTAGATGTATAATCCACTAACGGAAGTTTTCGGTACCATATAACATCCCAACCGTTAGGGTACTCATGGTAGAATATTCGGTACACATAGGAGACTTTTTATAGTGCACTATCAATCTTGTGGCCGTCCAACTATATCCGATAACATTTTAAACCACATTACTTGCCAATATAATTCATTATTAACTATTTACCTCACTTTTTTATATGCATCGTCAAGACCATTTCCAATGGATTAAACCATGCATTACAAGTATTCCACATACTTATATGGATCATTTACCAAATGCATCCATCATCAATTTATGATAAAAAATAATATAAAACATACTTAAATCATGCATAAACAATAGGTACCGTGTAATTAAAAAATAAGTGCATAAAAATCAATTTCGCCAAAGCACGGCCGAATGAGAAATCTCATCATACTTACTTCTGAGTTTAAACCAGCGTTTCAAGCTAAATTTAAACTTCCAAAATAACCTTTAAACCATTTCAAAGATGAAATCCACGTTCTCACTCACCGACTTCGCAAAACCTCGTTCGCTGATGTGAACTACCCCTCAAAAGCTTCCAAAACGGTGCCACAAGCTTGAGGATCAACCTCCCCTAATTTAACCACACAAAAATAGAAGATTCAATGCATCAAAATGCATTCAAAGGCTCAACAAATTAATCCCTAACAACTCTATCCAAAAACCATTCCGCAACAACCGAAATCAATATCAAACACCTTCCAAACTTAGCCCAGCCAAAACCTAAAGGTTTAATCCATCATTTACCTTCAAATAACATCCAAAAACAACTTAGTATCATCCTTACACTTCCAGAATTCATTAAACACCCATAACTCACCAAAACACATCACTAGCAACCTAGGAAATTAGAGATTCACTTAGTTTTGAGATTCCAATGTTAAAACCAACTTATTAACATTATTAATCATCAAAATCATGATTAAAACCAATCAAGAACTCAACAAAATAGACCCAACACGAAAATCACTCAATCCTATCAATTAAACCTTGATTTAACCAATTTCCATAATTAAATCATTAAAACTTATTAGAAAACATTAAACAAGAATCAAATACTTGGGAATTTCAGTAAAGAACCATTCATTAGAGGAGAAGAACGAACCATACCTCTAATGAGTGAATTTCCTCTCAATTGGATGTTTTACTCTTGAAAAACAAAGGAAAAATGAGATTTTGTTTTAAGATTGAAGAAACCATTAGAAATCAAGAGCTTAAGAGATCAATATCATTACCTCAAATCTTTAATGCAAAAGAAAGTGTTTGGATGAAGAAATTTTGAGAGAAAAAGTTGTGTCAAAAGTAGTTTTAGGAAAATAACCTCATTTTATTAATTAAATCACCTTTAATTTCCTTACTAAAACTCATTTAAAGCAATCCAAATTAAGAGAAAAATAAGATCAAAAAATTTGGTAAAATTGCTCTTTAAAGATTCTAAGATTTGATCTCTTTACAAAATAGTCACTAAAAACAATTTCACATTATTTATATTTTAGTCACTAGCCAAAATGTCCAATTTCCAAATTCTATTTTTCAAAATTGACTTTACCAAAATTATCCATATATTAAATAATGATTTTTAGATATTTTCCCATATTTTCTCTCACCAAAATATTTATTTCGATTTTAGTCCTGAATCTGACTCAAATCTCTAATCTCGGTCCACCAGATCATCTAATCAACCTAGAAACTCCTAGGCCCCAAAACTGGGGTGTTACAACTCCCTCTTACTTAATAAATTTCTTCCTTGAAATTTACCTAAAGGAAATAAATGCAAAAACTGACTCAGCATGTCCGTCTTACTCTCCTACGTGGCCTCCTCAACTCCACGATGTCGCTACAACACCTTCACAAGCTCAATCGTTTTGCCACAAATAACCTTGCTGCTAGAATCAAGGATCTCAATAGGTTCCTCATCATACGATAAATCTGGCTGTAATTCGATATCCTCTATTGATATAACATGCGATGGGTCAAACCATTACTTCCACAACATCGACATATGAAACACATCATGAATCTTCTCCAACTTAGAAGGCAACCTCAAACGATAAGCTACATGAATTACACATTCCACAACCTCATACGGTCTAATGAATCTCAGACTAAGCTTTCCTTTACGTTTGAACCACATCACCTTCTTCCAAGGTGACACCTTCAAGAACACATGATTACCAATAGTGTACTCAATCTCCCTACGTTGTAAATCCGCGTAGGATTTCTGACAATCCGAGGCTGCTTTCAAGTGATCACAAATAAGCTTCACTTTCTCATTTGTTTCTTTCAACACATCCGACATAGAAACATGCTTTTCCCCAACCTCAGCCAACACAAAGGCGTACGACACTTCCTACCATACAAGACCTCATACAGTGTCATCTGTATACTAGCCTGATAACTATTGTTATAGGCGAACTCCACCAAAGGCAACTATTTCTCCCAGGTTCCTTGAAACTCAATGATGCAACATCTCAACATATTCTCCAAAACTTAGATTACACGCTCAGGCTAACCATTCATCTAAGGATGAAATGAAGTATTGAAATTCAGCCATGTACCCAAAGCCCGATGCAAATACTCCCAAAAACTCATTGTAAACCGTGGATCTCTATTTGAAACTATGGATTTAGGCACCCCATGTAAATGCACAATTTTTGCAATATACAAATCCGCCAACTTATCCAAGGTATACGTTGTATGCATTGGCACAAAATGTGCACACTTCGTAAATCGATCAACAATCACCCAAATAGAAACCTTTTTAGTGCGCGTTATCGGCAACCCAAGCACAAAATCCATAGTGATTCTTTCCCAGTTCCATTAGGGTATCCTCAACGGTTGCGACAACTCGGAAGGAAACTAATGCTCATCCTTGACACGCTGACATACCATATATCTAGCAACAAAATTAGCCACATCATTCTTCAAACCCACCCAATAATACTATTCTTTCAAGCCTCGATACATCTTAGTACTACCAGGATACATAGCAAAATGACTAGTATGCGTTTCGGTTAAAATGGTACGCCTCAACTCATCATCATTAGGCACCACCACCCGATCTTTGAAACACAACACCCCATCATCATTAAAGTGAAAATCTGTCGGATTTCCATCCATGATATCCTTAACATGCGGTACTAACGCCTCGTCAAAAGTTTGTTTTTCCTTAATCAACTGTGAAAAAGATGACTTAACTTGTAACTCAGCCAATAAGCCTCCATCCCGCGTCATACGTAACTACGCAAACATCACCCTCAACTCCACCACAACTTTCCTACTCAAAGAATCAGCCACAACATTAGCCTTTCCTGGATGATACTCAATCATCAAATCATAATCCTTAAGCAACTCCAACCATCTACGTTGCCTAAGATTCAAATCCTTCTGCATCATCAAATATTTCAAACTCTTATGATCCGTGTACACAACACACTTCTCACCATAAAGATAGTGACTCCAAATCTTCAAAGCAAACACAGCTGCGGCAAGCTCAAGATCATGCGTAGGATAATTGCACTCGTGCACCTTCAACTATCTAGATGCATAAGCCACAATTTTTCCTTCCTGCATCAACATAGAACCCAAACCTATATATGATGCATCGCTATAAACAACAAACTCCTTACCCGACTCAGGTTGAATCAAGATTGGATCTTGTGTCAAAGCCTTATTTAATTTTTTGAAAGCCCAATGTCTGTCCCCCGTCCACTCAAAACAGACATTATTCTACAACAACTTAGTCACAGAAGGAACAATCTTTGAAAATCCATCCACAAACTGACGGAATAACCAACCAACCCAAGAAAACTACGAACCTCTGACATGAACTTAAGTCGCTTCCAACCTATCACCGCCTCAATCTTGTACTGGTCAACCTGAATTCCTTTGGCTGACACAACATGCCCAAGAAAAACAACTTTCTAAGCCAAAACTCACACATTCTTAACTTGGCATACAACTGATTGTCCAATAATGCTTTTGTAGGATTAAACCGAGCAAGAAAATACTATTCATTTCCTAGATCCACGTCATCCTCCCTATTGCATATCTCTAGATCCACGTCATCCTCCCTATTACGTTCTAAACGTGATAAGTGATTGGCCACTTAATTTTCTGTTCATTTCCTGTCCTTAATTTCAATATCAAATTATTGTAAAAGTAATATCCAACGAATCAAACGAGGTTTTGCATCCTTTTTAGAAAATAGATATTTGATTGCTGAATGGTCCGTATGAACAATTACCTTTGTACCAATCAAATAGGATCGAAACTTGTCAAATGCGAAAACTACAGCTACTAACTCTTTCTCCGTTGCCGTGTAATTCATTTTAGCACTATTAAGAGTTTTACTAGCGTAGTATATCACATGAAAGGTCTTACCTGTGCGATGGCCTAGGACTGCTCCTACCGTAAAATCACTTGCATTGCCGAGGCATGCTTATTGCCGGTTGCCGCGGCAATTCCTGGTTCAGCATCTGAGTCTTTGCCACTAGGTTCGTCTTGATCTTTTTGTGGAGTTTTGTTTGAGGAGCGGGCTTGAGCCTCTTTAAGTTGTTGGCCACTTCTAGTGGTGATCGCCTTACATTGCTCATGGCCAGTTCCTCTTGTGACTTCAGTATCGCTAGGTAAACCTTCTTGCGGTCTAGTATTCAGGTTTTGAGCAAATTGTCCGACTTGATTTTCCAATGATTTGATTGCGGTCTAGTTTTGAGCATTGTTGGGAATACTCCATGAAAAATTCGGGTGCTTCTTCCAAGCTGGATTATATGTATTGGACATCACATTGTTGTTCCGGTTGTAATTCCCCACATAGAAGCTGGATTCCGGATTCTGCATACATTCAAAAGAATCATGGTTACCACCACATAACTCACAAAAAGAATCCATTACCTTGACCTCATGTGTGTTGTTTGGTTTCTGCATGTTCTGGACCATCTTGGTTAAAGTGGCCAATTGTGCCGAAATTGAGTCTGATGATCCTAGTTCATGTATTGTGGCTTGGCGTCTAACTCTTCCTCTTCTAGTAGAGGGGAATTGATAATCATTCTTGGCAAGCCTGTTTAGAATTTGCATTGCTTCCTCCGGTGACTTATCTAGGAGTATACCGTTTGTCGAGGCATCTAGCATCATCCTTGTTGGTGTATTCACGGCATTGTAGAACATTGTTACTTGTGTCCACACTGGGAATCCGTGTAGGGGGCATTTGTGTAGAAGTTCTCTATATCGCTCCCAAGCCTCATACATGGATTCATCATCTGCTTGCCGAAAAGAAGTAATGTCATTACAAAACTTATCAGTCAAATTTGTAGGATTAAACCGAGCAAGAAAATACTATTCAACCATGCTTTTGCCCTATCCCTCAGTGAATAGGGGAATAATCTTAATCGTAAAACATCGGGGGTGGCTCCGTGTATTTTGAACGAGTTGCAAATCTCGAGGAAATATTTAAGATGTTGTCGTATATCTTCAGTTGCTGAGCCGCCAAATTGACCAATTGTGTTGATCATATTAAACATCACTGGTTTCAACTCAAAGTGATCGACTTCAATTTCAGGTGCGACAACTCCTGGATTAAGTCCATCAAGATCTTCTTCAAGATAGTCTCGAATAGTTATATTTCGTGCAAGAATCAAATTCCTCCTGCTGGAACATCTTGATTCATATTGTCGTCTTGATTAGCCATTGCTACTATTAACCTTCGCCTAAGTCTTTGTAAGGTTCGTTCGATTTCTGGATCAAAAGGATATTCTTGTGTGATCGGTCTCGCCCTGGTCATATACCAATGCAAAACCAAAGTTTGTTAACCCTTTGAATCTTAAACAAGAAAAATAAAAAGTGCAAGAAAATAAAAACAAAGTCGCTATTGCAAATCCCCGGCAACGGCGCCAAAAACTTGTTGCGCGTAATAAGTGCTCCACAATTGTGCAAGTGTACACGTCGCAAGTTATAGTATAAAAAATATCGTCTCCACAGGGATTGATGCCACTTCAAGAATCTAATCTCTTGCACTATAAAAGTAAAAACACAAATAGAAGATTATATGAGTTTTAACGAATAACTAATCTAGAAAGTAAATGAGTAAAAGACGATGTAATTAAATGAGAGAGATAGGCCAGGTTATCGTGAGTTGAGGTGTGATAGCCGATTGGATCGTCTTGGTAAAAGAGTGCAAGGGCAACTCAGTTGTCGTGGCAACTTGCACAATGGGGTTGCCTTGGCAACTAATCGATGGTTGCCTGGGCGACTAGTTGGGCAACTACTTGGGCGTCTGGAAGCAACCTTCAAGGTTCGGCAGAGCGTTCTTCAATGGTTTCTTCTTATCCCTACGTCGAAACTCTAGCTACTTGTGCATGCCTTGATAATACATCCTTGCGTGAATCAAGAGTGAACAACAACCAATCTTGCGCTCTTCTTAGCCGTTGAAATCCTTAACTTATTCCTAAGCCGGATTAATCTTCACCATCAATAGATTGAATAAAGATCATATTCATTCGTTTCTTGAATCTAACTCTTCCGATATTATATAAATAGATGAAGTTACGAGATCCTCTCCCAATTCACTCGCAAACAAGAATAAGAACCAAGAATGAATAAACCTTGAATAGAAAAGTGCAACTTCTTATTACCTAAACAAAATCCAATAGTTTCTCACAACCACAAGACACAATAACCTTAGCCAAATAGATTTTGTTCATGGCTAGGTTCCAAAGAAACACAAGATAAAGAATTCCTAGCATGAACCTAATTGAACAAGAAAGAAAAAGATGAAGATGGGTGAAGCTTTGTCGAAATCCTCCTTGCCCTTGATGCTTGTCGAAAATTCTATTTTTTCTCTCCCCTTGGAGTTGACGGCTTGGTGATCTATTTATAGGGCTAGGTCAAAGTCCTTCTTTGAGGAGGAAGTTAAGTTGAAATTAAATTATCTTTAAAGAATATAATTCTTTATTATAATTATATTCCTTCTAGAACTTCTCTTATCTTCTTGAAATTTAATTCTTCTTTAACCTCTTCATGGAAATCAAATTCCTTTGGGATTTAGCTTTGCTCCACGTCATATTGGGCTTGTCTAGTCATCAATTTTGACTACCATATCACCTTATTCTTTGTCGACAATTGCACTGGCAACTGGCTCGGCCTCTCCTTCATGCATTACCCTGGCAACTAGCTCGGCATCTCCTTCATGCATTGCCCTGGCAACTAGCTCTAGCCTTGCTTTGGCAAGTGATCCTTCACATGCACACAAAACACACCAAAGTAGCATCTTTTCCCACAAAAACAACCAAGTTATGCAATCAAGCTCAACGATGGAATGAAACATGGATTAATGCATGAATGACTAATTATGTAACTAATATGAGCCTAAGTCTGACAATAATATGAGTAAAAAGGGTAAGAAAAATAATACTTTTGAACACTTATCAAGGTCCACGTCTCTTTTTGCCAATTTTCTACTCTTTTTTAGTCTATGTACAAAAGTACAAATGTGTGAACCACAACCGGTATCTAATACCCAAGAAGTAGATGTTGATATATTAATATCAATAACATAAATACCTGATCTAGACTGTCCATTTTCTCTTGCCTTCTTGATGTCCTCAAGATAGACAAGGCAGCAGTGTTGTAATGGAAACACTTTCCTTCTTTTGCAATTCCTCCTTTGGGTTTCAATGCAGCCTTTCCTTTGTTGGGCTTTGGCTTTGCCTTGGTGTTGGACTTTCATTTTCTGTTATCCTTTCGGACCATCAAAATAGGTTTGTAGCCAACCTTTTTCATGTCGTTCTCTGTTGTTCTTAACAGACCAAGCCTGGGGTAACGATTTGTTAATTTCATTCATATTGAAATTAAGAACAAACTAATTAAAACTATTCAGCAACGATTGCAGGATAACATCAGTAGCCAATTCAACACTTAGAGGGAAGCCCAACTTTTCCAGGGTCTGAATATACCCTATCATTTTGAGAACATGAGTTCCACGTCTAATGTTTTTAGTCAAACTAGGTACGAAATAACAATCCTCTAAATCTAAAACAAGTTCACTAGGTAGTGAAAAAGTATATGTTCATATAGCTAATGTATCAACTCTTGCTCCATTTCCCACTCGTAGGTCCACGTCTCCTTTTGCCAATTTTCTACTCCTTTTTAGTCCATGTACAGAAGTACAAATGCGTGAACCACAACCGGTATCTAATACCCAAGAAGTAGATGTTGATATATTAATATCAATAACATAAACATATGATCCGGACTGCCCATTTTCTCTTGCCTTCTTGATGTCATCAAGATAGACAAGACAATTTCTCTTCCAATGTTCAACATTGTTGCAATGGAAACACTTTCCTTCTTTTGCAATTTCTCCTTTGGGTTTCAATGCAGCCTTTCCTTTGTTGGGCTTTGGCTTTTCCTTGGTGTTGGGCTTTGGCTTTTCCTTGGTGTTGGACTTTCCTTTTCTGTTATCCTTTCGGACCATCAGAATAGGTTTGCAGCCAACCTTTTTCATGTTGTTCTCTATTGTTCTTAACAGACCAAGCAACTGGGGTAACGATTTGTTAATTTCATTCATATTGAAATTAAGAACAAACTGATTAAAACTATTTGGCAACGATTGCAGGATAACATCAGCAGCCAATTCAACACTTAGAGGGAAGCCCAACTTTTCCAGGGTCTGAATATACCCTATCATTTTGAGAACACGAGTTCCCACTGGAGTTCCCTCAACCATCTTGCATTGAAAAAAAGCCTTAGAGGTCTCATACCTCTCTTGACGAGCTTGCCCCTCATATAATTCCTTAAGATTTTTAACCGTCTCATAAGGAACCATGTCCTCATGTTGCTTCTGAAGCTCAGGGGTCATGGTCACAAGCATCAAACAACCGACATCTACCATGTCACTTGAGTATTTTTCAAAAGCTTCTAATTCATCTTTAGAGGCATCATCTGCTGGTTTTTAGGGACAGGTTCTTCGATGACTGTTAGTTTCCGTTCTTGTTTGAGGACAATCTTAAAATTGCAAAACCAGTCAAGGAAGTTTAAGCCATTTAATTTGTCATTCTCAAGAATGGATCACAATGATAATGTGTTTGCCATAAATCTACAATGATAGAATATGTTTTATAAGTACTTATTTATCATGTTTATAAAGTAATATCATTCCCACTATTAAAAACCCTCAAAATCGAAAAACTTGCTAAAAGTATTTCTAGTGGGTAAGGATCCATATTTCATTTCATTCTAATTCAGCTTTGGCTTTACTCCTAGAATTTAATTATTTAGGTAAGCAGCACTTGATAATTACATCTCATGTAATTCTTATATTTAATGAACAACTATTTGTCCAAAACAAAAGTTCATATGGTCTAATAGAAATAATAATAATGAACAGTGCACCAGATAGGTCACTTATGAAAAAAAGAGGTGGTGGACTGGGCACGCTTAAATACCAAGTCTTTCAAAGAACTAATCCTAGACATGAACTTTCGTATTTGTAGCGACCTTTTTTAAATGACAATCGTGTGGATCGTACATAAATTCGGTGCTACAAATTATCTCTTTAAATCATTAATGAAAATATTTTAAAAGAAAATGGACTTCTTTGGAAAACCTTATTTTTTTGAAAAACAATGAAAACTTAGAGTCGCCACCGGCCATTTGGGTAAGGTAGGCCGGACACCATAAGAAACCAGAGATTCATTGTGAAAGGGTCCGAGAGTTGGTTACGCTTGGGGAAGGATTAGCACCCCCATCATGCCCGAAAATCAGTACCAAAATATTTGTTGCTTTTAAAAGTATGAAAATCATCGAAATTTATATTGAATTCAATTCAAAGTTCTTAAATGAAAATTAACCTTAACTGCACGGGCTTTATCGAATTGGTGGATTCAAATTAATTGGACATTTAATTAATAAGGTTGATGATATATCGAACCATATATTAAACCAACATCGAATAAGCCTAACTGCTATGTTAATTTATGGTTCGATTTTCGTACGTCACCTTTATGCATGATGCAAACATTAAAGTATGATGTGATGATTTTGTCAATTCTTAATCCATTTACCTCAGGATGGTAAGGATTAATCCGAATATTTGGTCAACATCCTTTAAGCCCAGATTTTTACGACACAAATATTGGAATTAATAAGTACCTCATTTTATGATTTAAATTAATTAAGAATGCAATTAAAATTAAAGGTTATATGAATGACAATTAAGACATGACAATCAAAGGCACGAATATAAACACACAAAAGGAAGGCCCAACCCAAGACCTAACCTATGAAGGCCCAAATTATTAGAAATCCAAATAGTGACCTAATTATTACCTAAATGATTCTAATACTTAACCCTAAATTAATAAGCCTTAAAAGATGAGAAACCCTAACAATTTATGACGATTAATTTGTAATTTAGTGTCAATCTAAACTTGAGATTAATTTTATCCTAAAAGTAATTAAGAAATGTTCAGTCAATTTAATGAATTTAACATTTACTCCAATAAGCCAAGGGAAAATTTAAATTCACTAAATTAATTCGAACCATAATCTAACTAAGGCTCTAAAGGACCTAATCCTAAAATTAACCTAATTAATTTAAGGATTGTGCCCCTATGAGACGTGCACACAATCCTAAAACTAATTAAATTAATTTGCCTATTTATAATCTAAAACTAACTTAACAACCCAAGGTCTATACTATCATACTAAGCCTATACAAGTAAATGTAAACATAACTAAATATTGTATACTATTTAAAGAAAATAATGGATAGACTTTAAAACTATGCATATTGTATACGAAAACATACATTATATATTTTTGCAAAAGTCTTCTATGTACTTTAAAAACTATATTATATACCAAATATATATTTCATTTTTACAGAGCATTACTATATACTTCAAAAACTATATACTTTAAAACTATTTATTATATATCAAATATACATATTACATTTTTTGCAAAATTATACTATATACTTTAAAACTATATATATTATATATAAAAATATATATTACATTTTTTAAATCCTATTATATACTTAAAAACATGTACATTATATATCACAAAACATATACACATTTTACATTTTACAAACTTCTATTTTATACTAAAAACATATCTATTATAGGTTGACAATATATATACATATATTTTTTGTTTTACAAATTTGTACTTTATACCTAAAAAATAAATATATTAGACATAAAAACTACGTGCATGTTAAATCCCAAATATATACTATTAGAACTAATTTTCACCCACAAAATAACAATCACAAACAAGAAATTTTAACATAAGAATTAAACTGAAATTTACGGGATATAAATGTGCAAGATTTAAATTAAAAATCCATGAAAAAAAGAATAAAGAATTTTTTAATTTAAAACTGGGAAAAGGACTAAATTGAACAAAACAGAAACCTGGGGACCAAAATTAAAGACATTTAAACTGGTTAAAGAGGGATGAAATTAAAAACGATCAAAAACTTTTAGGGACCCAGAGTGTAATTAAAATAGGCAGAATGACTCGACCTAAAATTAAAATGGGGCGGAGGGACTAAAGTTGTAACTAGACCATGCAGAAGGACCGCGGGCGTGATTATTTTAGGGCGGAGGGATTTATATGGCAATTATCCCATTTTTAAAATCATAAAACACTATATAACCCCTTTTTAGCCAAAATCAGACTCGTTTTAGCCATTTTATTTTATAACACCCCTCATTTCCTCTAAAAATCTGGGATTAAACCCAGATTTTATAGCACCCCAATTCATCTTTAGAGGCATCATCTGCTGGTTTTTTAGGGACAGGTTCTTCGATGACTGATAGTTTCCATTCTTGTTTGAGGATAATCTTTAAATTGCAAAACCAGTCAAGGAAGTTCAAGCCATTTAATTTGTCTTTCTCAAGGACGAATCATAATGATAATGTGTTTTCCAAAAATCTAAAACGATAGAATATGTTTTATAAGTACATATTTATCATGTTTATAAAGTAATAACATTCCCTCTATTAAAAACTCTCAAAATCGAAAAACTTGCTAAAAGTATTTCTAGTGGGTAAGGATCCATATTTCATTTCATTCTAAGTCAGCTTTGGCTTTACTCCTAGAATTCAATTATTTAGGTAAGCAACACTTGCTAATTACATCTCATGTAATTCCTATATTTGATGAACAACTATTTGTCCAAAACAAAAGTTCATACGGTCTAATAGAAAGAGCAGTACTGAACAGCGCACCAGGTAGGTAACTTATGAAAAGAGAAGTGGTGGACTAGGCACGCTTAAATACCAAGTCTTTCAAAGAACCAATCATAGACATGCACTTTCGTATTGTTCAATCACCGAAGTTGTTGAAAAATCATTAGTCTTTAGGTTTCTAATCTTATTAGAACAACCTAGCTTAACCAATATTACTACCAGTGAATATCACTTGCTTATTCTTCGCGTCTAACCAAGATAGATCTAAGTATTTTGCTTTGGCAAAACCTACATAGCGCCGATCGAGGTTTTAACGAGGGCTAATATTGGATGACTAATTTTAATTAAATATGAAGGGTTTTTGTTATATTAATCTCACAATTCTATTATGATCTAATCGGTTACCATCATATAAAATATACTTTGTATCACTTACATGTAAAGCAATAAATATAAATACAATGGTTATAGCCCTTAAAACTAAGGTGGCCTATCCCAAACCAATGGGAGAACAAAAATACTAAAGATAGAACTTGCTTCTCAAGCATCTAAACCACATTTGATTGGACCATCATTCTGCTCCTTTGGTCCGCACTTTTTTCCACAAATATTACAATTTTTCAAAAACTCATTTTACATATGATGGAGTAAGATGAGAAGAGAATTACAATAGAAGAATGAAAGGCACGACACGCAGGCCGTATTTATATAAAACCAAAGTAAATAGGCTATTGGGCTATAACCATGCATTTCAAATATTGTGCATATCGGACATAACAACGATGCAGTTTATTATTGAGGTCTTATGAGATTATCCCTATGCATGGGTCAAGGGGCGAAGCCCCTTATGGGTTCAAGGGGTGTAAAAACCTCACGATTTGATAAATTTTATCAACATTATCACATTTTTCAGGATTTTAAAATCCACAAGATTTTTACTTGAACAACTCTTTGTTACTTTCCCCGCATGTGATCCATACTCTAACTATTAGTCTAAAATATAATTATCGCCCACGTATATTAACGTTTAACATCTGAAACTCAAACAAAACTGTGACTAACTCTTTAATCACTCAGAACAATCAATTTAATTTATTTAGATTAGGCGTGAATCGATCTAAAGCATGAAAATATCATATATTTGTCAAAAAATTGAATAAACCCTAATCTAATAATATGCATCTCATACAAAAGCATCATCCAAGTATTTAAGTCTAAATTTGTATCGTACAAGTGGCTCTGATACCACTATTGGGAAACGCTGGTACACCCCATGGCGCAGCAGAAAAATTATCCGGCGTAATCCACCAGTGATCCATGTACAAAGGACATATTCAGGGTGATAAAGGATGAAAAACATTACCTCAAATAATCTGAAATTTTGCAATGAGTATAGGAGAATCCAGATCGAATCTGAGTTGTCACAGCAACGTTCCGACCTCTACGTAGTCCACCCAAATAAAATAAATAATTTTTCTCTTCTCTAACTGTTTAGAGGGGATTTCGAAATGAGGGATAAATGGCTGCTAGACCTTATGCCTTTATATAGCATTTAAAAACCTAATTCTAATTAAATTCGAATTCTTTAAATATACAATATATTTAACCGTACATAATTAAATATGTAGAATCTGATTCTACTTTAATTAGGTTTCTTTTAGATATATATATATATATACTTTAATAATATTTGATAATTACAATGAATTATCAAATATTAACATATATATAAATGAAATTATCCATAATTACAATAATTATAACAATTTTAGTTTCTCGCTAATTACGTGTACAACAAGTTTGTACACATGCTATCTAGTCGATATTTGTTCGTTTCAATCATAGGGTGTGGCCCTTGTAGGTTCATGTAACATTAGCAGTAATATCCATAATAATTCTAATATTACAAGCAATGAGTGGCATCTAGAAATACATCATTGCTACCTAAGTTACATGAAATCGTGGTTCGATTTAACCTTTTTCCGTGATTAACTTCTTTTATGTATTTTATCCTTTTGTCCTGATATCTAGATCGAACACAAGTCATGGATTAGTCACACTTGTATACTCCATCTAATGTTTCTTGATATCTTGAGCAGACTATTATAAACGAATAACTATGATATCTCATATCAATTTATTCGAGCATGGCCATACATTTTCTAGTCTCACTCAATCAGTCTTTATAGTGTAGTCAGTTACGACACAAGTTTGACCGTATCAAAATATATCACTCACGATGTTGAAATAATGATGATCTCAAGTCTGATGATCATACATGCAGTTATCACCATAAGCAATGTTGTGATTGTCACATAATAATCCAAGAAACATGCTCATAGCAGGTCAATCCAGTATGTTGTTCCCTAACACATACTTATGTATTGATTTTAACATCTCCATGTCAATGACAACACTTTGTCATCAATCAACTACATATTAGTCTTAATACATTATTGTTGTCCAAGCCCACAATAATTCTTAACTAAGGACATTCAAGAATAACTATATTATTCTAAGGACTTTATTATAATTCAGTTTATTTATAGATGCACAGAATACAACTGAAATAATAATAATGACTTTATATTAATAAACAAGATAAAATAAATATGTCTTTTACAACCATCTCATGATTGATCTTTGGGCATACTCCAACAATCTCCCACTAGCACTAAGACCAATCACTCATGTATCTAATACCAAGAGACTTAGTGTGATGCTCATGCTTCTGCTGTGTCAGAGGCTTTGTTAGTGGATCGGCGATATTGTCATATGTTGGTACTCTGCATATTTCTACATCCCCTCGATCAATGATTTCACGAATGAGATGGTAACGCCTAAGTATGTGTTTGGATCGTTGGTGAGATCTAGGTTCTTTTGCTTGTGCGATGGCTCTGTTGTTGTCATAACGTAGATCTATAGCATTTGATATGCTAGGCACGACCCCTAGTTCAGATATGAACTTTTTGATCCAAATAGCCTCTTTTGCAGCATCGCTTGCTGCAATATATTCGACTTCTGTCGTAGAATCTGCTAATGTATCTTGCTTTGAACTTTTCCAGCTTACAGCACCTCCATTAAGGCAAAACACAAAACTCGGTTGCGATCGAGAATCATCATTATCAGTTTGAAAGCTTGCGTCAGTATAACCTTTTATACTTAGCTCTTCCTCACCTTCATACATAAGGAATGTATCCTTAGTTCTTCTTAAGTAATTAATGATGTTTTTGATTGCAACCTAATGACCTTCGTCGGGATCTACTTGGTATCGACTTGTCATACTTAGTGCATATGATACATCTAGACGTGTACATAGCATGGCATATTTGATAGATCCAATGGCTAAAACATATGGTATCTTACTCATGTGTTGTCTCTCTTAAGGCGTTATAGGACACATTTCCTTCGAGAGTGAATTGGTTTTGTTGAGTTGTTTCTTACCCGAATGAGTTGTATAAGAGCTGTTATGAATTATAAATTAGGCATTTGTAAATCGGGCTTTATATTTGAATGTTGTGTAAATAGACACTTATTATATATGGACTATTGATATATTTTTTGGTTTTATTTATAGTGACAATATAATATATATGGGTACCCGGGTAAAATTCAGGTTTTACTAGTGTTGACATGAAAGCTAACAATATTTTTATTTCATCTCATTATTTTCTTCATCCAATTTTAGCCGTTGCCAAAAATCATCATCCTTCAGCTGTTTTTCAATTACCTAAACAATGTTGAACTCATCTCACCGTCTTCTATCACTTTAATCGTTTAAATTTTCTCAAAACCTCTTAAACTTATGAAACTAAACAAAAAAATCCACCATCTTTGGTTAATGACTTTATCAAATTTAAAGGATTTGGGTATTTGTTTAAAATTCAAACAGGGACAAATATGTTTTCGCGAAGATGAATAACATACCTAAAACTATCCTCATCAAACAATTGGAAAAATAGATTAGATCATTTGAACATTGAACCTTTAAATGAATTTTCATTGATTTTGAGTGGATCTCATAGAAAATTATTTCAAAAAGAAGTAACATGTGAATGCTCTGGCATTGACATGTGATTGACCGACAACAATAATAGAAAAAACTGACAATTTTTTACAAAAAAAAAAACAGTTATGTCATTACATTGCTAATCATGTAACAGTCTATTGACCAAATCGGTAATTAAACTAAAGTTAAGTGCTAAAATTGGAACATTTTAAAATTTATTGATCAAATCAATAAAAAAACTAAAGTTTTGTGACTATTGAGATGGTTTACCAAAAATATCAATAGATTTCACAATTGACCTGACCCTCTGTTACCGTATTAGTTAAGGCGGAGGCTTTTAAACCCCATAGAAGAATCAGGGAGCTGAACAAGCATAGCGAAGGAGAAGCAAAAAGCACAAAGGAATGGATTACCTAGGTATCGATCTTAGTTGCGCAATTGGATCTCTAAAAAATGGCAGTTTCCCTCCCAAGGACTGTTTGTTGCCTCTCATCTCCAAGCTCCTCGGCTACGCCATCGTCGCCGCTTCCACCACCGTCAAACTCCCTCAGGTATCTTTCTATTTTCCCCTTGTTTCGCTACCAAACCCCTTGTTTTTTTTATCTGATTTGCAGTTTGGGTTTTTCCACTTCTTTGTAAATACAAAATCTTTTGTTAACATTTCCTCGCTGATCTCGGAGATCAATTATGTCTTTCCGAGATTTTATTTTTGCTAAATTTGTTGAGATCGTTTTTGTTTTCTTATAAAGCAGTGATCTTTTATGTAGAAATGAGATCAATAAATGAATTTTATGTGATTTCTGAATTGAGATCGATTACTTTCTTTTCTTTTGATTGCGTTGCTTGACTAATGCTACAATTGCCGTAACCGTTGCAGATAATGAAAGTTTTGAAGCATAGAAGTGTTAGAGGGCTTAGTCTTGTAGCTTTTGAGCTTGAAGTAGTTGGTTATACCATTGCTTTGGCGTATTGCCTTCATACAGGACTACCCTTTTCAGCTTATGGGGAATTGGTATTTCTTTTGATCCAAGGTAAATCTAGCCTTTATTTTGTTTTTCCTTCCCGTCGTCGTTATTGCGAACTTCTCTTGTGTGTAGAAGAATTTTTCAAATCATGGTTATATCTTTTAAAAAGATAATGGGAATTGGAGTCATGTTTCTTATTGACTGTCTGCTTTCAATGCTATGCCATTGATGCATGCGAATGAAAACTTGATTTGTTTCGTGTAACATGCATATTAATATCTTGCAATCACAAACCAGTTTCATGTTGCCTTGCTCCTTTTCCATTTCCTCTGCTGACCTGTGTTTTATGATACTTGCGCATACATGCATTAATGGTCTGCATGTGTGTGGTTGCATGTTGGTAGATAAATTAGAACTAGAACTGATAAATTAATATGCTATGCATACATGATTATTTAAGCTCTCTACTTCTGAAATATGATAGCAAACTTCATAGCTTCACAATGCAACAAGCTTGTTCATCTTTTGATTGGTTTAGTTGTTTTTTCTTTCCATCTTACTATATTTGAGAAAATTATTATTGCCTCCTGAAATGTTTGATCTGTTTTTTCTTCTCTTACAGCAATGATCTTAGTTGCGGTTATTTACTACTTTTCGCAACCCCTTGGCATCTCAACATGGATCAGGACACTGCTGTATCCTGCTTGTTTCTCTGTTATATTTCCCTTTTCCTTTTGTATTATTTGGATCTTCTTTTTGCCTATGATCTGAAGGAAATATATATACTCCCTTACATGATGGTGTTTCAGATTCTGTGCTCTAGCGCCAACGGTCTTAGCTGGTCGAATTGATCCTATTCTTTTTGAAGCTCTATACGTGAGTGGCATCTTTCAAAGTCCATACTGTATCTGTAAAACAATTTTTTTTACGTAGTATGTCATATTCCTCTTTGTTATTTTACCTTGTTTCTGTCATCAACTAATGGTTATGAATATAATATTATTAACAGACATCTGCATTTTGATATACA
This sequence comes from Hibiscus mutabilis, assembly GCA_019671005.1. Lineage (NCBI taxonomy): Eukaryota > Viridiplantae > Streptophyta > Magnoliopsida > Malvales > Malvaceae > Hibiscus > Hibiscus mutabilis. The sequence continues at coordinate 21,671 of JAGYYJ010002320.1, forward strand.
CTTTTTAGAAACTTTATTTTTTTCAATTATAGAGCTTTGCATGGCCAACACTATAATAATGTGGACTTGACGTGCTACAGGCATCCCAGCATGCGATATTTTTCTTTGCCAGGGTACCGCAAATATGGAAGAACTTTTCTGTAAGTATTACTCGAATTTTCCATATTCAATTTCTGTCCTTCTCTTGAACTGTGCAAATTTGTTCACAAACATTTTGGTTGTTGAAATTGCCACAGTTTCATAAATTTCCTTGTTGATTAAAAGGAAAGGAGGTGCAAACATTTCGCTGATATATATTTTATAGCCATCCATATCTGTATAAGGCTTTGATTCTTGTTGTTCCTGGGTTCATATTTGCATGCTTGTTTCCTCACCCTGTGGGGGGTGGGGGGGTTAGTATCTTATAATCCTTAAATGCTGTAAAAGTTATAACCTGTAAGTCATAGTTGCTGTGTTTTTTGCATCTAAGGGATCTACTGTTGTTATTTTGAAAACAGTGTGTACTATGTTGGAAAAGTGGGAAACTATCAACACAAAACACTCGGTTTTTGTTGCACTGTTGCATCACAACCTATTTATGATCATAACTATTAAAATAAGAAGCTTCTTTCTTAGAAAATTCGGTGAACTTCTGAGTCAATAGATTCTATCTAGTAAACTTCTATTTGTCTAACTAGATATTACTAAATCCAGGTCAGTTTCCACTAAGTGATAATGAGCTCCTTTGTTCCTTCGGCTTATTTTCTCATTGCGTGTCCATCTTCGGTGACTTTCTACTTTTATACAATCTAATTCTTTAGTGTTGTTAATGAACAATTATTCGTTGAGCAGAACAAAAGCACTGGAGAGCTCAGCTTCTTAACATGCTTAATGAATACTGCTGGCTCGCTTGGTAAGTACATATTGTTTATAGAGCTGTTGGAGTTTCAGTGTTTTCTTTTTTGTTCGATTAAGTTGGAGTCTCAGTGTTGATAGTGCCGTAGAGGTAGTGTTTTCTTGTACCTATGACGAGGCTGAAACTAAACTCATTTGATTCATTTCTCTTGCAGTGAGAGTATTTACCAGCATCCAGGAAAAAGCACCACCAAGTGGTATCCTTTTACTATTAAACTTTCATCTTCTAAAAAAATTTTATACAGTTGATTAAGAAATTTCCAGGCTCCTTGTTTCTTCTGTTCTCTGTCCTCCTTCGGAGCAATCTGCAAATTTTCTTCCTTTTAGTGAAGTTCCAATTTTACTCATTTTTTTTGGCAATTGTAACTCATTTAGTACACATGCCATGTTATGAAAAAACTACACTGTTGGTTTATCCATTTGAAGTCCTTGACTCCCTTGAAGTTGTTGGCGGCTCGGTACTCGGTATCTTGACAAATGGCACAATCCTGAGTCAAATTATTATATATCAAAAGCCGCAAGTCGAGAAGGAGAAGAAATCAGAGTAAATTGACACCATGTCCGAATCAGACTATGATTCAGTGGAAGGCTTAGATCGGTGTACCGATGAGCTAATTAACCCTCCATTGTGTGATCATTGGATGTATTATCAAGCATTTCATAGCCATCCGTTTGTAGTTGACAACACACTGGATTTGAACGTCTTGATGATGGTTGAGTTTAGATACTATTAGTAAATGGGATTATTCAACTTTATGAGTTCATGTGAATCATGCTGCTTGTCTGTTGGTTAGTAGCACAGCAGTTATTTTCATTTATATCGAGTTGTTGACATCTTTGTTTCTTGGTACTCTCCCAAACCATATACTATAAATCTTTTACAAATGCATTTCATTTCATGGTGAAGTAATAGACAATCAACAGCACGCAGCATTGAATTAAATTCTGAGACATTGAAGCCGATACTACAACGCAAAATAAAGCAAACAGTTAAAGAATCAAAATGCTTTTTCTTCCACCTTCGCCTCTTCCGATCAACCCTGAGAACTGCCTCCATTACTGTTTGCAAACCGTCTCAAAGTGCAAGCCACTATACTCCTCCCACCCAATTTGACTGGCTACAATGGGAAGAGATTCAACTCCATCTTCTGGTGCCCCAACATCACTGGCACTCGCATCTAACTGTTCCCCTGTATCCAAATTAATCGCGAGTGATCCTCTATTTGCTCTTAACCATTCCACCCCCTCCGATGTTACTCCTCTGCATTTCTTCACCTTCACTTTAATCAAATTCGGGCAACCACTGGCAAGGGCTTCCATTCCATGGTCTGAAACAGGGCAACTCTTAATACAAAGCTTCTTCAAAGCAATACATTTCGCAGCAATAAATGAAATCTCCGCGTCACCAACTGTATCACTACCGCATAAAGCAAACCGTTCCAAATTCTGGCAATTTGAAGCTAACATTTCCAAACTTATGCTTGTCGGATTAACACCAATAAGAACTAACTCTTGTAAATTAAGGCATGAGTTTGCAACGGCAATTAATCCTCCGTCACCTATTCGATTGGCCTTCCATCCATCGATGTGAAGCTTCCTTAACAATTTACACTTCCCAGCAACAGCTGCAACACCGGCGTTCGTACACTCTGGAGTCTTAACGAGATGAAGGATTTCCAGGTTTAAACATTTGGATATCGCCTGGAGACCAATATCGCTTATTTGAATCCGTTCCATATGGATCTCTACGATACCCGTTACCCGATCCACTATCAGAGGGAAAAGCTTATCCCAATCACCAGAGCATCTAAAAAGTTTCAATGATTTCAGATTCCTAGCTCCTATAATAAGCGGACCAAAGCACTGTCCATTATAAAGCTCTTTTAAGCAAATTGTTTTCAGCGCTGCCGCCGCCAACCCTGGCCCTATCGGCTCAGCTGCAGCTCCGTCGATGATGCCACGAAGTCGTTTCACGGAAAGTTCCTCGAGAGCTGGACAGTGGTCGAGCACGGCGTTCATGCCTTTAGCTCCGAAAGTGCAAGATCCACACGAGAGCTTCTTTAGGCCCCTGCAGTTTTTAGCGAACGCCGACATCCCTGCATCGGTCAAGTCACGACAAGCTCGGAGCTTGAGGCGAGTCAAGTTCAGGCAGCGCTCCGAAATAAGAACAAGCGCTTCATCACCGATGCTAACAGATCTACGGTCACTTTTCAGGGCCAGTTTCGTGACAGCATCGAAGCGAGAGAATATAGAAGGAATCCGAGGTTGCAAATCTGACCGGGCGTTGAGGGAGAGTCGGTGACGGCTCTGTCCCTCAATCCTCAACCACCGCCGGGAAACAAGAGAGCATAGTTTCCGGTCAGCAGGACTAAGAGAGTGGAAAATGCAAGCCAAACATTCGTCAGGTAGACCTGAGATGAAATCCGATAATCCGTCAACGCTACTTCGTTCAAGCTCTTCAGCTTCCTTAGTTTGCATCGGAGATATCAGAGCCGTTGATTTCGATTTTGACAGTTGGCAATGGTTACAATCCCGATGCAAACTAGCCTGATTTGTGTATTCTGATTGAAAATTTATTTATGTGTTTTTGATTTGTGTATTCTGATTGAAAATTTATTTATGTGTTTTGAACATGCAGAGAAAATGAGTTGTATTTGAATTTGAAAGCACTACGAAGAGGAGATTTGAAAAGGAAATCTCGATTCGAGAAACGAATGAGAAAATATCATAGAAAATTGGAACAGAGATTCATGGTTTGCATTACTGATGGTTGATATGTGAAAATCCAGTTAGATATTGTGCAATCAATCTTCAAGATGATGATGATGTTCAAAAGATGATTGCAGGACATGATTCTATGGAGATTCGATATATCGAGTTGTTTGCCGAGGTGCATGATGTTCCCCACCCATCTAGAAACGTCGTTGGAGAATCTGCTCGAATGGATTACGGTAATGAGATTGATATGCCCAGAGGCAGTTTTGTCGCAATGTTGGCAAGTGGGACATCAAGTGCATTTCATCCAGCTGGGCCTTCGACATATGGTTCATCATACGGGCCGACTGTTGATGTGGAAAACCTACGAGGTCGATGATGAGAAACACTTGACGATTTCAGCAAAGATAAAGATATTGATTATCCCGTTTTATTCTCTAATGACGTTGGTGATGCCCTTAGTTTTGGTGTTGGAGAATTCGTTCTGACCGGGGGCGACATTACAATCTATGAACCTTCTGCTTACACGAGCTCAGTGGATTTCGATGCGATGAGGGCACCTCAATTCTCGGTTATGCCCCGATTAAATTCGAGTCAGCATGGTGAATTATCGGTTATGCTTCAATTTGATAAAAAGAATCAAGCTACATTGGCAGTCAAAGAGTACAACATCAAGAACCATGTGGACTACGATGTTGTAAAATCCAGCTAGGGGACTTTCTTTGCCAAGTGTGTGAAGTATGGACAAGAGTGCAATTGGAAGATCCGAGTTTCGAAGCTTTAGAGGAAAAATCATTGGGAGGTACAAAGTACAATGGCGATCACACATGTTTACGAATTTCCATCGACCAGGACCACTAGAAATTAAAACCGACTGTAATAAGCCAACACATGATGAAGCCGGTAGAAGCAAATCCAAGGGTTCTCGTTTCAATGATTCAGGTAACCATTGCGCAGAAATTTGGATACTAAATAAAATACAAGAAAGGGTGGCATGCAAGGGATAAGATAATGGAGTCAGTGTATGGTGATTACGATAAGTCGTACAACGAGCTATCGGTTTTATTACTAGCAATGACACATTTCATAATAGGGACCATAGTGAGGTATCAAACCAATGATGCATACGACCGACAAGGCCAACTTCTTGAAGGGTATAATTTTTTTATCGACTCTTTTGGGCGTTCAAGCCTTGCATTGAAGGCTTTCCTTATTACAAACGTATGATCCAAGTGGATGGCACGTGGCTGTACGGGAGATACTCTCATGTGTTGTTGATTGTCGTTGTGCAAGATGGTGAGAACAATGTCTTCTCGATTGCATTCGCAATTGTTGAGCAGGAGACAACGAAAGCTTGGAATTTCTTTTTGACCAATTTACATGACCATGTTGTCCCACAAGACGAGGTCTGCATTATATCGATCGAGGCACAGGTATCAAAGCAACAATTAATCGAGAAGAAAGTCGTTAGACACCTCTATACGCATACCCCGCATATTATGTTTGTCACATCGGTAAAAATAGCTACGAGCAGTTCAAAAATCAATACATTCGCAATGAGATTTTGAGCATGGGTAAACATCGTTTTTTCAAACTCAATTATATTTGCATATCCATTTATTAATGTATGTGTTTTGATTTCTATCGATACTAACAATATTATGACACATGATATCTACTAGCGCGACCATATTTTGAGAGGAAGATGAAGAATTTAATGAAGTGTAGTGGTCGCGTTTAGTGTTGGGCAAACAATATTAAGAGGGGAAGATGGGCGCCAATCGTATGATGAAGGTGGTAGGCGATACAGGCAAATGACAACCAACCTTGTGGAGTGCATAAATAGAGTACTGAAAGGATCACGTCATCTCCTAATAGCAAGCCTAGTGAAAGAGACGTACTATAGGTTGGCGAAAATTTGGGCAGTTAAAGAGAAGAAAACCGAAGCCTTAATAAATAGGGCCAGAGTTGGGCTTCTGAGATTGTGAGGAAAATGCAAGATAATGTGATGAATGCAACGTCGATGAATGTTCATAGCTTCGACCGAATCAATTAGACATGTGATGGTATTGGTCCAAAACGCAACAACGAAGCAGCACACTCAAATATATTTTGAGTCGATTTCAGACGTAGGTAGGTGATTGTGGAGCGTTCCAGGCATGGTGATATCCATGTACTCATGCAGTTGCAACGTGTATGGCCGTAGGGGTTGACCCGTACACCTATGTTGATGAATGCTTCAATCTCCATAGGATGGTTGAAATTTACAGAAGTGAGTTCCAACCGATCGCAAATTCAAAGTATTGGCCATTAGTGGAGCATGAAAAATGGTTACTAGATCCTACACTCTGTAGAAGTCCAAATGGCCGACCTAGATCGACTCGCATCTATACCAGTATGGATCTTCTTCATAGAGAGAATGAACAACGAAAGAGATGTACCATATGTAGGGCTGAAGGATATTCCATATCAAACTGTCCAAATGAACCAAGATTCGTGCCTATGTCATTTATTATGTTTGTATTCGAAAATATTGAAATATTGATATCAAATATTCTACTTTCTATTAGTATTAGTGGAAAATATTTTATTTCAAGCATTGGAATTGGAATTGGAATTGAAATTAGAATTAGAATTGAAATTTTAATATTGAAATTAAATCGAATAAAAATAAAAATATGATTAATTAAATCAAGTGAACAAAGAATGTTGTTAAATTAAAAATATATTATAAACTTTATTTGACTATCTTTGGAATTTGATTTTACACTCATATTTGATTTTACATCTCAAATTTCAGCTTTTTCGAGTCGAATTGAGTTTGGCTCACCCCTACTCTACACAACAGCTCGTCTTCATGAAAAAAATATTTTTTTCAAATCAGTTCAACCATCCCCTTTATTTTTTTCAGCACTGCTATGCATGCATCCCTTTCATGTACTCTGAACTCTCGAAATCAAAATTATTAGCTTGTAATGGATTACGATACGACAACGATGAAATTTTGTCGTTCCACAAAGCAATGTAATCGACATAAACAACTTTCCAATTCGTATATGGCCTGCCGCAGCCATTAAAGGAGTGAAGAAAATAATGATCACGTAGAATACGCGAAATGGCTGGTGGAAGCCAAATTCCCTAAGCACTCTACTCTAAAGTGGAACTCGACAATATGAAAGTGGATCAGCGGTGTAAAACTACACCATAAAAGTGAATCATTCAGCAAATATTCTGGTAGATATATGCGGTCATCATTGTACGCAATCTAAATAAATTGTAAAAAATATAATTATTCATAATAATACATCTAACTAAATGTAAATAATACATTAACCAAATAAATTTTCCATTCAAATACCTGCTTTTGACAATACAAATCAATATAAGATCTACAAACTCTGACATTGTTGTGCGCTAATCTCGTCGCATGCTTTTTCCTTGCAGCATCTGCATATAAATCACAATTATATTTTAAAAACAAGTAAATTTAATTTAAACATCCAACTCAAAATCAAGATATTTACCTTGCAACAAGAGGAAACTGTATTTGTGTTTGAGTCATCGCTGTAAAAAAGGAAGTCGATACCCAGCCCATACTGGCAATAACAACAGACATCCACCAATACCGCTTACCTCCTTATCCCTTTCTAATATAGCGCCCTTGCACAACTCACGGTACAAGTGCACTAATATGGTCGATCTCCAACTATATTAGCGACTAGTTTCCCAAGGAGTATCCTAAAATTGTAGATACCGTACACTGACCAGATTGCCAGATTTATCCAGCATCAGTATCCATCCAATCATCTTCAGAATATATGCACGACTGAACTTATAAATCTCATCAATTGGACTATAATATTGAAGTGACTGATTTAATTTTGTAGTAATCTTCAAAATACGTTTTAAAAAAATTATACCAGCTCATCAATCATAAGACTAATAATATGTCAATCATGTAAATGCAATAAAGGAGCTTGCTCACCTATTCTACATGAAAAGTAAGAAAATATTAGTAACCCGAGACTAAATATGCTACGTTAAAAAAATAATCATAATTAAATAAAAAATATTAGTTACTCGATAAACATCAATTAATTCCACAAGGTCCATTTTGATCATGATTCAAACTTGTAGGACTAATTTGTAATAAACTATCAGCTCAAGGACCTAATGGTAATTAATTCTAAACTTAATCTATAACATTTATAAACATGTTCTTACTGTTTTCAACCATAAAGAACCATAAACTCTCAAAAATTAGACTCAATAAAAGGAATTATTCAATTTTAGTGACTATAACGATAACTATATAAAATTTCCATTCTTTTTTCATAAAATGGCTTATATAACAGGGACACAACAACCAAAACCTCTAAAAACAGATTCCTTAAGACACCTTACCACACTCCAATCAATTTATAAAGTGAGTCCTATTCTTTTAGCCGAATTTCACTATAGTCAAAGTTTCACCATATTGTCATTTTAGTAACTAATTCACATTAACAAGTTTAACAACATTCAATTTCACCCATCATGCACTTTACAATCCAACAAGCAATTCACAACCATAATATTATTCAATGATCTTCATTAAAATTGAGGTTATTAACATTAGTAAATAAAAAATTTAAATACACATATAATAATATACTTACAATATTTTTCCAAATCTTCCTTTTCTTTAATATATCTCATTGTCAAAAAATTTCTTCGACAATATTTCTTACCTTCAACATATAATTTAGAAAAATAATATTAAACTACAACATATTATTTAAAAACTAAAATTATTAATATTACTAAATTAAAATATCAATAATATTTCTCACCTTCAACCTTCAACCCTTATTTAACACAAAAATATTTAAAACATTAAACTTATACTAATCATCATCAACACAAAAACATAAATAGAATTTTTCGTACTAAATTAAAAAAATTAACATTAACCTACTAAATTAAAAAATATACTTACAATATTTCTCCAAATCTTCTTCTCAAAAACTATATATCCTTCTCAAAAACTATATATCCTTCTAAAAAAATTTCTTCAACAATATTTCTCACCTTCAACCCCTATTTAATATAAAAATATTCAAACCATTAAACTTATATTAATCATCATTAATACTAGGTTAAAAATATAAATTGAATTTTCGTACTAATTTTTTTTAAAAAAATATTAACACTAAATTAAAAAGTTTACTTACAATATTTCTCTAAACCTTCTACTCAAAATTTTTCTCATTCTCAAAAAACTTATTCAACAATATTTCTCACCTTTAACCCCAATTTAACACAAAAATATTCAAAACATTAAATTTATATTAATCACCATCAACACTAAGTTAAAAAATATAAATCAAATATTCGTACTAAATTATAAAAATAACATTAACACTAAATTAAAAAATATACTTTCAATATTTCTCTAAATCTTCCACTAAAATTTTTTCTCTTCTTCAACTTTCAACCTTCAACCTTTGATGAGTAGTTTATTTAATTACTTTTCTATCTTTAATTATGCCTTTAATAATTGGTTTATGCTGCTGATTTGGATGATTTTATGGTTTTTCTATGCAGAACTTCAATTCTGAAAATTACACTTAAAAGGGCAAAATTCTACAGCTTTATTTTCTGGAATCGAATCTGGGCATAAAGTCTGACGTGGCGTCCAGTCAGCAGTTTCTAGAAGTCGACGTTAGCAGCTTCTAGAAGATGATGTCAGCAACGTCGGATAGCTTATCAGCCGCAAATCGATAGCTTATTAGTTGGGATTTTAAATTCAAACTTGGAATTATCATTTGTATTTAATTTAAATATTTTTTAAATTTTATCATTTATCATTTTAGGGGTTTTCTCAAGCTATAAATACCCCGTTAGGGTGAAGCTTGAAGAATCATCACACACTTAGCTTTTATTTGTTCTTAGAAAATTTTACTTTTATAAAGTTTTCTTTTTAGCTTCATTTTTTATGACTCAATTCCGATTGTGAGAATTGAAAAGCTCTTCATATCTTCGAGTATATTTTTCAATTTTTTGCAAACTTGGATTGGCAATCGGCCTCTCTTTTTAAAATTTTTACGCTTTCAAATTTAAAAAGGGCCCGTTAATTTGAATGTTGTTTCGATTTACAGTTGGGAGGAAGGATGGGAGATTGTCGTGGATTCGACTTCCTGTGAACTCACTTAGCTGCGGTCCGCTAAGGGAAATTGAGATCGGATTCTCATTGAGATGACATAGTCCGAGTCGGAGTTTTCCAAATTTTAAACTGTTTTATTCTAACGACGATAGTCGCAGTTAGTATCGCCATAAAACTGAAATTCAAAAATTGATTTTGGATTATCGGTTTACCGGAGAGAAAAACAAGTTACAAGAGTTGGGCCCTGTAGACTGTAACCGACATTTACCTGGAATAAAATCTTATTCGATGATTGATTGGAAATGAGTCAAAGCGAAGCTTGAAGCTATTCTATTTTATTGATTTTATTTTCAAAATTTACTTTCACAATTTTATCTAAATTTATTTTATTCACTTTTATTATTTTAAATTTATTTTATATTCTCTTTATCAAACCCCATAATCTTTATTTTTTCCTAAAGTCAGAATCAAAGCCTTTCTACATCAGAAATTTCATAGTCCTTGTGAATCGACCCTTCTTCTCTCTATACTACGTTATTTTTATATTCGCTTGAGATTAACGAATATTTATTTGACAATATATGGTGCTTGTCAAATTGGCGTCGTTGCCGAGGACTTCGACAAAGTTACTGATATAGTTTGTTTTGATTTATGACTAAGAAGAATTTTTCGCAGTGCCTATAGTCTGATTCAGGTCGTCGAGCTAAACGACGTTAAAAAAGCGCTTGATGGGAGACAACCTATTTTATTTTATTTTATGTTATTTCGTTTAATTTATATTCATTTTTAATTTTAATTTTATTTATGATTAATTTTATCTTTTTTCAGGTATCCAAGTTAGTTGAATCGAACATTCATGATGACCATCGGTCGAGTTGTACAACCCTTCACCACCACTAGGCGCATATTAGCTAAAACCCTTGTCAATCAAGGTGCGTGTTAGCCGAACCCAATCTTCCACCATCCCAATCGCGGCAGAACCCTTTATCCTTATTTCAAACTCATTTTTCCTTTTTAATTTTAAACTCCCCCATAGACCCAATGTCTGTTTCCCTTTACCAAGTAAAATTTTTTTCTTTATTGTTTTATTTCCCATTCCTTACCACGTGATTAAAACAAAACACAAAAACCTAAACCCTTTCTTTCCCCACTCTGCCGCATACCCAAATTAGCCACATACGCATAATGGTAAGAACAAGGCAGCGAGCACCCCTACCTCCTCCAGTCGAACCCGTATCTTCATCCGTTCGTACCATTGCAACCGTTATTAGAACATGGAGTATCTCTATTCCCTTTCTATGCTTTATTTTCTATATTTGGACAATATAACTTAAGTGAGAGGTGGAAATTGCATCAAATTTACCTTGTTTATTTGGTTGATTGGAATTGGGTTTTTCTTGAATTTATGTGTTAAAATTGATTGTTACATATCTCATTTTCACCTTGTTTCTTTGATTTTTTTTGTGAATTTCGATCTCGCTTTTGCTGGAATTTAGGTTGTATGATAGCACTTGGCATGACAAATTGGCTTTTCTTTAAATTTTAATTGACATTTCATGTATTTGTTAGTTGGATTGATAGCATGGCTTAGTACAATTTGAACATTTCATATGAGTTTTTGAGCTTAATGAGCATATATCTGCATTCTTGATCTTTGTTTATTTGAGTGTGCCGACTAATTCTTGACATTCTAGAACTTGTAGCATAATGCTTTTCGAGACTACACGATTGAATATGTTGCCTTAATATGATAGGGGCATTGGGATTTAACCCTTTTCTCTTCCCTAAAAAAATAGCCTACCCTTGTTTATCTTCCCCTTAGTTAGCCAATTTTTGAGCCTTATATCATTTTCTTTGTTTACACATCATTAACCCGAGCCTATTTTGTTTTTGTTTTTCCCCTTTAGTCACCCTTGTTTAGGACGAAGTTAAGGTTGTTCCGCGGACACACAAAAAAATAAAAAAAATACTGTTCGAACAATGTAGAAAATTTGAAATGATCCGAACAGCAAAAAAATATACAATTTGGTTTGAACAACAACAAAAAAAGAAGAAAAAACAGAAAAGTTCGACGAGAAAAAATGAGTGAATAAAGTTTTGATTGTTTGATTTCTTATTTGTTTTCTTCCATTTTTACTTCCTTTTAAATAATCTTTTGGAATGATATTCTTTTTGTCTTGAAGTTTTAACTCGATCTTTGGCCTTTATCCTACCCGAACTGTAGCCCCATTACAACCCTTTTAAAGACCTCTTGATTATTGCATCATTTTCATACTTAGTAGTGGAGATTGGATTTAGTTACAAGCTTATGGTAATGTTTTGATTAGTTAGGCTTGAGCGATTCTTTCACCCGAAACACTTTGAGCGGAATGAGTAAGCCACTATGAGGTACTAAGTCTTGCTTCTTTGAGATCAACGGATAATTGGAATGTCATGCTTTGCTTATACTTGCTTTTAGTTAAGCCTTTGCTTGATTACTCTTAGATTTCATCATTTGCTTTGATTTACTTGAAAGACTTAGAAATTTTGTGAAAAATAAATGACAACTTGAGGTTTTTGATATATTGATTGAGAAATGCTTGAGGACAAGCATTGAATAAGTAAGGGGAATTTGATGAGTAGTTTATTTAATTACTTTTCTATCTTTAATTATGCCTTTAATAATTGGTTTATGTTGCTGATTTGGATGATTTTATGGTTTTTCTATGCGGAACTTCAATTTTGGAAATTACACTTAAAAGGGAAAAATTCTACAGTTTTATTTTCTGGAATCGAATTTGGGCGTAAAGTCTGATGTGGCGTCCAGTCAGCAGTTTCTAGAAGCCGACGTTAGTAGCTTCTAGAAGATGATGTCAGCAACGTCAGATAGCTTATCAACCGCAAATCGATAGCTTATCAGCTAGGATTTTAAATTCAAACTTGGAATTGTCATTTGTATTTAATTTAAATATTTTTTAGATTTTATCCTTTATCATTTTAGGGGTTTTCTCAAGCTATAAATACCCCCTTAGGTGAAGCTTGAAGGATCATCACACACTTAGCTTTTATTTGTTCTTAGGAAAATTTACTTTTATAAAGTTTTCTTTTTAGCTTCATTTTTTATGACTCAATTCCGATCGTGAGAATTGAAAAGCTCTTCATATCTTCGAGTATAATTATCAATTTTCTGCAAACTTGGATTGACAATCGGCCTCTCATTTTAAAATTTTTACGCTTTCAAATTTAAAAAGGGACCGTTAATTTGAATGTTGTTTCGATTTACAGTTGGGAGGAAGGATGGGTGATAGTCGTGGATTCGACTTCATGTGAACTCACTTAGCGGCGATCCGCTAAGGGAAATTGATATCATATCAGATTCTTATTGAGACGACATAGTCTGAGTCGGGTTTTTCTAGATTTTAAACTGTTTTATTCTAACGACGATAGTCGCGGTTAGTATAGCCAAAAAATTGAAATTAAAAATTTGATTTTGGATTATCGGTTTACCGGAGAAAAAAACAAGTTACAAAGGTTGGACCCTGTAGACTGTAACCGACATTTACCTGAAGTAAAATCTTATTCGATGATCGATTGGAAATGAGTCAAAGCGAAGCTTGAAGCTATTCTATTTTATTGATTTTATTTTCAAAATTTACTTTCACAATTTTCTCTAAATTTATTTTATTCACTTTTATTATTTTAAATTATTTTATATTCTCTTTATCAAACCCCATAATCTTTATTTTGCCTAAAGTCAGAATCAAAGCCTTTCTACATCAGAAATTTCATAGTCCCTGTGGATCGACCCATTTTCTCTCTATACTACGTTATTTTTATATTCACTTGAGATTAGGGAATATTTATTTGACAATATACGACTCTTGTCAACCTTCAACCTACAACCCTTATTTAACACACCAAAATTAAATCCCAACCAGTCAACCCACCAATCATAAATTCCACCCTTCCCTAAAATTAAATATGTCAACACGCTTCCCCAGCCCCTTTAAAACTGTGCATGCCATGCATGCAAAGTTGTCTGCCAACCCTGGTGCCACACAGACCTGTCATGCAGGTCGGCAAAATTCCAACACTGTTAATAGACGGAGCCAGCTGAGCCCGTCTTTGAACAATGGCACGTACCCTGTCGGCGCACCACGTGGCAATGCAGTCACTGTTCATCGGCGGATGTTGTTGCGTTGGTCTTTAGCTTTTTATTTACTGTTCATAGACGAATTCAGCTAAATTCGTCTTTAAAATGACTGTAAATTTTATAATATTTCGAGAATTAAAATCAAAAGTGCTATATTGTGGAGAAAAAAACAATGCAATATTTCTGAGAAAAATCTTATTTCATATGTATTCAATAATATTAATAATTGTTATAGTGAAATAAAACATATAATAAGACTTAAATATGAAACATAAAATTTTTCAAAAATCAACTCTACTATTCAACCAAAATGAATTTTTACGCCCCCAAAAATAGAAATCTCCATCCCATCAACTTAATGTGCGTTAAGAATATTCAAATTTAATGCGTTAATACAAATCATCTTATTTATAGGCGCAACGTTTTCGCCTTTTGTAGTATTAAAAATAGGAAGTTTAGGTTGTATAATTTTTTAATTTTATAGTTTAGAAGTTTAGGTTGTAAAGGGTAGAATTTAAGGTTTATGGTTAGAATTTAGTGTTTAAGGTTTAGGGTTTAAAGGTTAGGTTTTAGGGTATTAGGGCTAAAAATTTAAGTTTTAAAATTTATAACTTAAATATGAAGAGTTGTGTAATTTTTTTATAAAATTTGTGTATCAAAATATAACCCTTAAAAATATAAACGGATAAACAAAAACTTTTAATACCGTTCCCATGTAGTTGATTTAGTTCACGTTCAAAGATATATACATTGTTAATTTATCGTCGAAAATTCAAAATGAATTATTATAGGATGATTGTGGTGGAAATGTCTTTCCATTGAACTATTTATTCAATTGGGTTGAGGTTAGGTTTGACAATAATTTTAAATTTTAGACTTAAACTCTTATTTTTTGGTTTAATTTTTTTATAATAACTACTGATTTTTTATTAAAATTATAAAAGCTATCACAATTACTACGCACCCAAGAAGGAGAACAACGAGACTAATCCACCAAAATCTCTAACAACCCAAAAATAAAGAAAAGTGAATATTTCCATAGAGATAAGCATACCATCAAAATCTATAAGCTTTCATGAATCTCGTTGTCTCTATCCAATCGAGACGCATAACGGGTGAAAAAAGAGTGGTGAGCGACCCGAACTAACATGCAAAATGTTTTGCTACCCATGACTGATTACATCGGCAAACAATCATCAACCGAGTGAGGATCTTACTTTTCATGACCACCGACAAAATCATAATCAGAAACTAGCGCTGTTAAAATTTCCGTGCGAGCAACAAACGACCGCTAGGGTATGCTGAAATCATGCCACAAGGACGGATGAAACGAACTACAAAATAAAGAAAACATGTCACAAGGACAGAGCAAAACGCGTGTCACAAAGACAAAGAAAATGTGTGCTACAAATGCAGAGATTCTTATTAAAATGTAATAAAATAGAAAAACAAGAAAAATAAACCTGGTGATCAACAACCAATACTAAAATTAATTGCCGACCACCAATTAAATGAAAAGAAAAGAAAGGTTACAATCGGCAGTACTTTTTGGTTTAATTTTAATTGTAAACTACATTTAAAAAAAGAAAATACTTTGATACAAAAGCTTTTAGTTTATACAAACCTTTCAATTTTAAGGTTTTGAGATTTATGTTGTGGTTTAGGGTTTAGGAGTTTAGGTTGCAAAATGTAAAATTTAAGGTTTATGGTTAGAATTTAGAGTTTAGGGTTTAAGGTTTAGCTTTTAGGGTGTTATGGCTAAGAATTTAGGTTTTATATTTTATAGCTTACATATGAAGGATTGCATAAATTTTTTTATTTGTGTATCAAAATATAACTCGTATTAAAATATAACTCTTAACAAGTCCTTGCAAAGGAAAAAGCTTTCTTGGTCTGAAGCAGATTCCTCCTCGATCCACCGTAGAGATTGTTATCGGCTGTGGTTAGGCTTATCGAAAGTCTGGAGGATGTTAAGAATGGCGTTGCTTGGAATTTGGGAAAAGGAAACAACGTACGTTTCTGGCTCGATTCATGGATCAATTAAATTGGTCCTCTAATTAGTTAGGTTCCTGAACCAGAGCGTATTCCTAATGTAACATGTAAGGTCTCAGACATGGTTACATTGGAATGGAGAATGGGACTGGTCGGCTTTCTTTAATCTTTTTCCGAATGAACTGGTTCTCTATATCGCGGCCATAAAACCTCCCTTAGCATCGGCAGAGGATGGTACACCAGAATGGAGATGGGATTTGATCCATTCTTTCTCGATTTGATTTGCTTATTTGGCCCTCACTGGTTCTGTAAACATATCGGAAGATAAAGGTTGGACGCTTATTGATTGTTTCAAAGGCTCGCCTCGGTTTAAATCGTTTTTGTGGCTTGCATACTGGGATAGAATTCACACCAATCAAGGACGGGCGCGGCGTCATCTTGCCAATAGTGCGGATTGTTCACATTGCTGAGCATCTGTGGAGGATACTCTCCATATCCTACGGGACTGTCCAATAGCTACTGGAATTTGGTTGAGCGTTATTAAATTTGGGTACCAGAATGTTTTCTTTTCATTGTCGTTGCGTGACTGGATAACATCTAATTTAAGTTATGATTGTTGCTATCCCATTAATTCTAGTAATTGGGATCTAATGTTCGGCTATATCATTTGGTCTCTATGGAAACAACGTAACGCCCGAATTTTTGATCCAAATCAAATTGATCAGGAGCCTATGCTTGCTCGATGCTATATACAGGTTCAGGAAGTTATAGTTGTTCGAGCAAAAGAAATAGCAGTGTGACAGGCAGGGGCTATTGGGAGCATACAACGTACCACAAGAAGGTGGGTTCCTCCCCTGAAGGCTGGGTAACATGTAACTCGGACGGGTTTTATCGTACGACAATGGGAGGAGCTACGTGTGGTGGAACTCTTCGTAACTACCATGGGGAATGAATTGTTGGATATGTTAAGAGTATCGGAAAATGTTTTGCGATTGAAACCGAATTGTAGGGTATCTATAAATGTCTCCGCATAGCGTGAAAACTTGGCATAAGTCATCTGACTGTGCTCAGGCGATACAGATTTTGCAGGATCGCGCTCAAGAGAAGTACCGACCAACACTTGTACAACACATTTTGGGTTTGTTAGATAGAAGTTGGGAGGTTCAATTGGTTATAGTTTGTTGCGATAATAACAAAGTGACGGATGCTTTAGCCTAGCTTGCGTGGAAGCTTCCTTTTGGATTTCATAAGTTTATAGAGCCACCAGATCCTGTGGTTAGTTTGGTTAATATGGATTTATCGAGATAGTTAGTTATTTTAATTATCGTCGAGATTTTTTTTATTGTTTTATAAAATAAACCTAAGACACTCTTTTTTCTTCATTAGATTTAGAAAACTTTTTTAATGAAACTCTGAGTTTACTTCCCTAGTAATCAAAAAAATATATAACCCTTAAAAAAATAGTTAAAAGAAATAGGACTAATAAACATTTGAGAAACGGGACAAAATATAAAATATCCGTAGAGTACTGTTTCAATACGATAATGAATTTAACAACACCTTGAGATTTGATACATACCAATTTCCCAATTATTATTATTTTTTGTTTGGCAATATATTTTGAAATTCAAAATTTGAAGTTTATACGTTCCTAGATCGCGAAGGGACCATATCCCAGTCATGACGATGCTAAAGCCAAATCCTGACTGACCCGCCCCAAAGTTCGAAAGCAATTAATTTTTTTCTGGAAATACTATAAAGGTTGATCTGTTAAATATGTGTCTAAATTAAGTTCTTTTTTTAGTTATATGTCCAAATTATTTTTTGGGTTTAATAGGTATTTAACGTTTTATTTCGTGACTCATTTAAGATTATCTGTTAATTCTCACTGTTAAAAGACACGTGTCATCTTCTAAAAATTCCAAAATTATATTAAAAATAAATAAAATTACTTAATTTTTAAAAAATCTCTAAGTTTTTCATATTTAACAAAACAACCCCAAATTTTAAAATCTCTAACTCCCCAAAATTTAAATATCGATTTGGGCCAATTCCGCCGCCGATTGCCATATTGGTCGTTGGACCATCACGACCATTTCTCCCACCACCCCGTTTCCGAAAATAAACTGACGTCGTGCAAAATACCGAAATTATAGAATAGTTCTTTCAAACGATTAGCGACGAACGACGAATGGCGTGCATGTTGTTCGACAAGGGGAGGGCGCTTCGTTCCATCGCTGGCAACGCAGCCAACGCCGACGAGAGTGGTCGGATTTGGAAGTTTAGGAATTTGGGGACTACTTTGAGAATATTTGAAAATTTCATGATATATTTTTATTTTATTTTATTTATTTTATTTATTTTTAATATAATTTTAGAATTTTCAGAAGATGACACGTGTCTTTTAAAGGTCAGAATTAACGAAGAATCTTAAATGGGTCACGGAATGAAACGTTTGGCACCTATTTGGCTCAAAAAATAGTTTGGACACTTAACTGGAAAAAATGCATAATTTTGGCACATATTTGCCTATTAAGGCTACTACAAACGCCCAATCAAGTTTTGACGCCTAAAATTTAATTGAATGTTCGAGATTTACTGATTGACTTAATGGCCAAAAATGTTTGTTTTATCTTATGTTGTATATATTCAAATCTCAAAATGAGAATATAATATATCTATTTAATCAAATAATAATAATTGAATGTTTAATTATGTCTTAAAAATGAATAAAAGATCTTTAAATTAGTTTTAAATAATTTTTTATCTGTTATTAAATTTTCAAAAGTTATAAAATAATCATTGAATTATTAGTTGTTGTCTAATACCCTTAATCATAACTAGAATATTATTTTTAACATTTTTATAATATTTTAAGTAATAATTTCAAAAAACTTGTTAGGGTACATTTGGTTAGGGTAATCTTACCTTTTTACCAGTGGTTATGCAAGATTTTAGAATAAAATTATTTTAATTTGGTTTTACAACAGCAAATGGTAATAATAATGTAAAATTATCAATAGTAAATGTTATTGACTAAGAAAATAATTGCAATGTCCTTTCAATCATTGCAAATAAAATAAAGAAACATATAAGTCAAGTTTTATGTATTTGCATATTCGTTTGTTTAATTTAGTTGAAACTATTAGTCTATATGATTATTTTAGTTCGTTTTGGTACTGCCTTGACAATATTTATCATGATATAGAATAAGATACATTGATCTATATAGTATTATTTGGATGAATAACATGTGTACTTGTTTTCTAAAATATTATTTAATATATTATTTTTATGAATTTATATTAATTACATTTTTAATACATTAGCTTAAAATTTAGGTAGAATACAATGAAGAAAGTTATATGAATGTTTGCACCAATATATACTAATTTAATATCAAAGATTAAAATTATTAAAAAAATCACAGTAATAATTTAATAAAATATACTTTTAAATAATCTTATATCTACCGTTTAAACATAATCCTAATATTACATTAGAACCAAATAAACAAAACAAATATATTTTTAATAATATACTTAGTAATATCACACTTCATTAATCATATTATAAACATAATTTTACATTTATGAGTCAAACACACCTCAAAATAACGGGTTCAAAATATATGGCAGTTTGGCACTCAAACGGTGTCTCCTTTAATTAAGTTTGTGACGGTCCAATCGGGCGACCCCCCCCCCCCACCCCCCACTCAAAACGGCGCGCTTCGATTCGACCCCCTCCAAACAGTGAAAAAGCTAACTGATCCTCAGTTCCTCAACCACACTTATGGCGGCTCCTCTGCTTCTCAAAGGCATCCCGCTGCTCCGGCTTCGGTTACAACGGTACAACCGTCTCTCCGCCAAAATCGTTTCCTCTCCACGACGCCCTTTGTGTGCCGCTGCAGAGTCGACTGAGCATCAAGAGGAGGTATCATCTGCGGAGAAGAGTAGTTCGGTGCTTACCGCTAGGGATCCACCTAAGTACCATAGGTGGGATGATCCTGATTACAGGAAATGGAAGGACAAGGAGGAAGAGATTCTTCAAGACATCGAACCTATCATTTCTCTAGTTAAAGAGATTCTTCACTCTAATAGGTAGTCTCGTTGGCCGTAGCCCTATTATCTTAAGGTCTACTTTATAGAGCTCCATTTACTTATTTTTTTAATAATTAGATTATACATTTATATATTTAGAATTATGATTTCATTTTAGTTTAGTTTGGAACAATTATGTTTGAATTAACTTGAATTTCTAAAGTCCTAAAGTACAGCTGAGTTCCCATACACGATACGTGTAATACATTGCATTAATTTGAATTTCTAACAAATTTCTAATCATGCGATTTTCAGATTCTTGGATCCTTGTTCGTGATAATTTTAGTAGTTAGTTTGTTGTTTCTTTAATGCGGCAAATTGTTGATCTAGTTCTTTGTTAGTGACTAGTAGTTTCAAAATTTGAGTCCTGACATTGCTCCAAGTCTAGCAGGCCACCGTTGCTTCATTAGTTCATGTTCATGTATTAGTAGGAATATGGAGCAACTGGTGACTTTGTTTTAGTAGGAATATGGAGCTACTGATGTCAACAAAAGAGCACGTTAATGTCGCTGCAACATCTTGTATGTCCCTTCATACCCTGCGACTAAGTTCCCATCAATATTCCACATCATCCTCTATCATCGAGGACAGAAAAGATGGGAACAGAAGGGGATATGGCATTGGCTGTATATAAACATCATATCTAATTTTATATATTTATGAATTGTTAATTGCTCATGTATATATCTGTAGTTCTTTTTCTTACTATTTGCTTTAACTAAGTAGTACACGAGCTGCTGGTACTTTTAAGTCTTATGAAAAATTAGGAAACCGAACAAAAATGCAACAATAGAACTCTCTAAATGTACTCCAATTTAGCTTATGCAAAAAAAATGTACTCCAATTTTAAAATTTAAATGTGTCACTGAATCTTAAAAAAGGAAAATGTTGTAATCTATGCTAACCATCTTCCGTGGTTACTATGGAAAAATATTCTCCAGAATGGTAAGGTAACTACATTATTTTCCCTTTTTTGAATTACTAATTTACTCATTACTTGATCTTTAGATCTTGTGATAACACCGCTGATAGAAAAACAAGCTAACATATAATTTTTAGGTGCCTTTCAGAAGTTGCAGCTAATAAGTTGTAAATCTGTCTTTGTGGTGCAACACTATTTTCAATCTTAGTCAAATTAGTGATTATGATTCTTCTATTTATTTCTTCATGTTAGGTATATGGATGGGGAACATTTAACTGTTTCAGACGAGGAAACTGTGCGAAAGAAGCTACTTTGTCATCACCCACACTCTGAAGATAAAATTGGAAGTGGATTTGATTCTATTATGGTGAGTTTCTGATGGCATTGCGTTTTAGCTGGTTGTTCAATGTTTGGTTGGGTTGCTATATAGTCAAACATGAATTCTGGGTAAATTTCACAGTATTTCCATTGTCCAACTGCTTTGTAGGCCAATATAGAGTGTGAATATTAAGTGAATTTCTACCTTAACTTAAAAGAGTGCAGTTGATTGTTTTGTGTGTCCTACTGTCAAAAATATTTCGCAACAATATATTATTTAACTGATTCTTCATCTCATTATTTGAAATTTGCTTATCTAGAGTTTTTTATATAAAGCCTTTATTTCTTGTGGTGTTGAAGTCTTCCAATCTTTCTTTTATTTGGAATTTCAATTTCCTCTTTCCTAATGACTGGTCCCATTCTTTCCTCTATTATTGTGATATAGAATCTTCTTCATTATTTTAATCTGCTTGCAAATGTTGCTTTTCTTACTGATGAAAGTGAATACTGTTTTATTGTTCAATAGCTATTGTTGTTGGATGAAACTGACCTATTAGTACTGCCTTCTATGTGTAGACTATTATATATTATAGATTTCTGGCATAAATTGGTATTGGTTTTCTAGAACATGCTAATAATGTGCTTAATTTCCTTTGAAGGTTGATCGACATCCTCAATTTAGACACTCAAGGTGTCTCTTTGTTGTTAGAACTGATGGTGGTTGGATAGATTTCTCATACCAGAAGTGTCTCCGAGCATACATTCGGGATAAATACCCATCTCACGCAGAAAGATTTATTAGAGAACATTTTAAACGCGGTAGTGGCTAAACTGTGAAAACATAATATTAATAGCAGTGTTTGAGTAAGATTTTGGTGTCAGTGGAGATAATTTAATATTTCCTTTGGGTAGAGATATTGTCAACTTGTATTAGAGACCTATATGGTTTGCAATGTAGTAGATGTCTTGACTAACGTTTCATGTTTATTGTAAATGAGGACAAAAAGAAATTTATTGCATTGATGACTTGTATGTATCTCCTTTGCGGTCGGCTTTGTGCATGTTTTTTTTTTTCATGTTGTAGGAAGTTTTTCTTCAGATACCTAGGTACTGGCTCTTATATGGAGTACTAGGATTTTCAAAGCGCTTTATTGCAGGTCATGAATGTTTTTTCAAGAGAACAAAATGGTTTAATTTCTCTTCAAGAACTGCATGGTATCTTGATTCTTGAATATTGAATGCCTTGACGTGGAGAACATGTTAGAAGGAAATTGGTTCAACGTTCCTTATTGTTTTTCCTCTGATGAGAAACAAATCCCTTCTTTGGACTTTCGGATGTTGAAGAAGGATGAATTTGCTTTGGGCTTTCACTATATGATCTAGTGATTCTTTTTTATCTGATGGATTGCACCGGATGATAACAAGGGTATCCGAGTATTTGTTGCTTGGTACACTTGCCATGCAGGAACGATCAACTTGAGATGGAGCCCCGAGTGCAAGTGGCCTTTGCCCTTATGCACTTGGGCAACGGAGGTCACCGCTTGCAACCAACAAACTTTTCCACCTCCAAGGATTCGGATTCGGATTTGGATTTGAAATTTGACAGTTAATTAGCATCAACAATGAAAAGCTGGTGCAAGATATGGCGTGAACCATGATTAAGGGAGCAACACGATGATTAGATAAAGACGGACGAACTTACCGCCTCGCCTGTGCGTGCTCTAGCAGACAGATAGATGGAGAAAATCCATATGGGCCCTTGCTCCCCCCATGATAGTGCTTTCATAGTACAGATGGGAGTACAATCATATTAGGTGAACACTCAAAAGCCAAGGAAGAAAGAGAATCAAAACACCTTGTTTCCATTCAGAATGGCCCAACAGTTTATGATCCTATTCCTATCAGCGCTGGCTTGCCCTTATACAGATGGTTGGTGCCTGGTGGTGTGGTCTTAAGGCTGCAAGCTTTTGGGTTCATGAGTCCCAATAAAGCAAAAGGTTTTGCTTTCTGTTGTTTATGATTTTAGTGAGAGGGCGGAAAAGGACGACCCATACTTTCTTCTTCTCAAATTGGTGCGGTATTTTCTGGTTTTGACCGCTCTTCCCGACATTTATCATTTTACACTGAATCCATCTGTTTTATTTTGGTAATTTTTGCTGAATATTCTCTTTTGAAAAATTATTTGGAAAAATATCACAAAAATACCACACTCTGAAAATCAAATACCCTCATTCGGTCCATGGAATAACGACTCGCGTTCCCATACGCGATTTCTGAAATCCCGATTAGATTAGCGTGAGTTCAATCTGATGTGGCACGTCTTATCCGTTGGCCAGCAAGAAATTTGAGATGAAACGGCGCGAATTTATCGTAGACATTATAAAATACCCGGAACTAACTGAACTCGCGTTTCGTGTAGCGCGAGTTCCAGGATAATAATTTGACCAGTTAAAAATAAATGACCGTGTTAAATTTACACAGAACTCGCGTCTCACAGAGCGCGAGTTTCATTCAATACTCGCTCTCCAACCGGTGCGAGTTGCACCATAAATGGACCCTCACCCCCACCATTTTTCCTCACACCAAAATTCTCACTCTCAATTTACTCTATCATTTTTTCTGGTCCTGGATCTTTAAAAGTTCTCGGTCAATTTTTCGGGTTTGATATGATGACGAAGTTGATAAAGTTAGATCATAAACATGTTTTCGATTATTGACGAAGACATGTAAATTTTATCTATTTATTTTAATTTTATATTTTCATTTTGTTATTTTGTTATATTTTGTAATTAAAAATAGTTTTAATATTTTATAAATATATAGTAGAGTAGTTTTAATTTATGTTTGATTAATTTTTTTCGGATGAGATGGAACGTCGTCTGAAAGTTTTTATCACTCGGATGACAAGTGAACCCCACTCGGATCTAGAAGAATATATCGAGAAGGCCTAATTTCTTCACGTATCCAAAATTATTGGAGGTGCGAAATTGGAAATTGATTTGATCAATGCTCTCCTAGAGAGGTGGAGGCGGGAGACACACACACATTCCACCTTCCGTGCAATGAGGCGACGATTACCTTGAAAGACGTTTTACATATTCTCGTTCTGCCGATTGATGGAGAGGCTATTACCGGTCATAGCAATGGTGAATGGCATGACATGTGTTTGGAGTTGCTAGGGGCTGCGCCGAACCAGATGGATAGTGGTCGTATGTTTCTGAAGTGGCTGCGGGAAATTTTTACCCATTTACCGGATGACGCGAACGAAGATGTAAAGAAGGTCAAAATACAATTTTTAATGAATATTACATGCTTATTAAATTTCCACATGTTAGTTTTTTTCCTATTGTAGGCATATGCTCGCGCTCATATTTTACAAATAATTAGCGGGATATTGATGCCTGACAAATCACGCAATAAAGTTCACATGTTGTGGTTGCGGCATTTGCGAGATTTTGATGATGCCAGAAAAGTGAGCTGGGGATCGATAGTATTGGTAGTTCTGTTTAGGGAGATGACTGATCTAGAAAAGTACATCATTGGAGGTTGTCTTTTGTTGCTTCAGTCATGGGCGTGGTTTAAAATGTCGTTTTTACGCCCTCAACTGAGCGAGCCGAGTCCATATATTTTTTCACTAATTCGGAGGTAAGAAAAAAGTAAATATTTTTAATATACATTTTTTTAATATTAAAGTTATGTTGTTGTTTTGTAGGTGGAGCGGTAATTTAATTCATGTTGGTTTTCTCAAAGGTCTGAAGGCTATTAGACAAGATATTGAGAATGAATCTGGGAATCAGGTAAAAATTTCGAGTTTATTTGTTAGTGAATTTGGGGTATCATATTTATTTAAATTAAAGTTTATACATAGTTATAATTGAATATTGTACAATTTTTATGGACACCGTATGCAGATCCGGATGTCCACGAATGCCTCTCAAAATTTTCAGAAGCAACAAAGATTGCTTTGACGGCCAATGTACCACTTGTCTAGTACGCTACAGTTGAGTGGCATCCGAGCGATCGCGTCTTACGGCAGTTTAATTGTGTCCAACGAATTCCGATTGAACCTCAGAATTTGGACGAGTTACATGGGCTCACTCGACAATGGAAGCTCGAGGTAATTTTTTTAATTGATTTGATATTTTATCAATTTGAATGTAATTTATATTTATAAAGTAAAATAAAACTTTTTTATTGACTGATAGGTTGATTGGTCAGTAAAGCAAATATATTGGATCGCTTAGTGGAGGGAAATAGATCATCCACGATGACAACCTATTCGTGACTACGTAATATTTGATACGATGGTCAGCATCGATTATTTTGCGTGGTTTATGACGAATGGGAAACTATTTATTTTGAATCTAGAGGAACGAACAATCATCATTGAGCGTATGTAACGCAACCGCCCATCGACTCAACGAACGAAGGGAACACAAAACACTTATGGTGGTGCTTCATCATCGAGGAGAAGACATGCTTCTGCCCCTCAGTACCGGGACCATCACAGGCCACCCCACCGATGCGACCACAGACCTTCACCCACTCGATGCACTAATCATTTCATTTGTCGCCGAGTTCGACCGAAGGTTTTTTCACGTCTATTGTGTCCAACCCCTATGGTTCATTTTCAACGATGATGAGTGGGACATCGAGTGTTCCTCTAGCCTACATGCCTTTATATCAGTTTTCACCGGTGGCAACCGATTTTGGAACCGGGTTTGTTCAGCAAACACCGTCCCAGTCCATTTTCTTCATAGATGGGCCAATTATAACGAGTGGTACTGTTAGAGTTAGAACCAGGAATGATGACAATGATAATGATGATGATAAGCAGCCAGTTGGTCCCCTTCGTCGTCGACGCAATCTCAATTGACCTTGTCGTCCATCGGGGTGTGGTACCGGTGGACATAGGAATCATTAGTTTTATTTATTGTATCTAAAAATATTTTATTATAACTGAATATATTTAAGTAATATATAACATTTTATTTTGTTAAAGTATTATATATTTCATATTTAATTTTGCCTTTATTTTGACCAAGTTGTACTTAATTGTATCGAGTGAATAATAGAAGCAAAATCGGATGACGTACCTACAAGTATTGTGAAATAATCGAATGAATAACATAAATGTGAGTTCAATGTTCACAGAACTTGCTTCAAGAGGAACGCGAGTTTCACTGACACGTCAGGAATCCTGAAAAAGCTGGCCAAACTCGAGTTTGGCCAAACGCAAGTTTTTTATTCAACAGAACTTGTGTTTAGATAAACGCGGGTTACCTTTGCACTTTAAATACTGCTGAATCATTCGTTATCCGAGTAGGGCGCAGATGCAAACCAAAAAATTCAATTGTGTTGTAGTGATTTAGGTTTCGATTCTATTGTAGCTACTAATGACATCAAACGACGTATCTGAAAAATTCTTTTGCGGAGAAATTTTTCGGATATTGGGGTTTGTTGGTATTTGTAGTTGCATTTATATGATGAGTACATGCTTTTGGTGGGTTAACAGTTCTGGTGAGATGGGTGTTCCGTGATTTTGTTCAAGAGGAACGACAAATCATAATATTCGAAAATGTGTGGTCTTTTTGAAGTACCGGCAGACTTCTTAACCTTTTGTTCGAGGCTGTGGATAACTTATTTTTAATCCTTAATTGTGGAGGTAGATGAAGACCACCGTATGTAACCCTAGTCAAAGGCCCTACCATTGAAGATGATAACAATAAGTGGGTAGAATTGGTCGTCTTTGTGGGTACCGCAAAGTCCACGAAGCTTGTTTATTTGCCCATTTCGTGAAAGCATGTTTAAGGGTACATTATCATCCTCAAATACGTCTCTAGGCTTGAAGAAGAGCATTAGCTGTTTAGGGGTATGTTAACAAAGACTTCGTAAAATGCATACCCCAAAGTTTTAAACTTATTAGACTACTCAACTCTGGAAGTAAGCTAAGGGTATTTTAACATAGACATCGTAAAATGCATACCAAATAACAAAGACTACTCAACTCTATGTAGCACCCATTATATATCTGCCATATTCTATAAAGGTGAAAATGATTGAAGAAGAGCATCGGCTGTTTAGGGGTAAAAATGCTTGTATATCGTTCGCTTATGTTCTTTTATAAGCTTCTTTATAAGCATGTTTAGGGGTACAATTTATGTGTTTATAGACTCATTTATAAGCTCATTCACGAACACTTAAACGAACACGTTCACGGACACTTAGATGAACACGTTTGTAAACATTAAATAAACAGACACAAATACTTTCAAAAATAAATAAACGAACACGAACATAATTTTAGAAATTTAAACGAACACAAACCAAACATGAACACCTTCAAAAATAAACAAACCCACATTAACATAGTTTTGTTCGTTCATTTACACACCTATAAATAGGCCCCCTACGCATCCTAAAAAACCCACACCTTCAATTTCATACTAATTCACTCTATAGTTGTCTGAGTAAATTTCATACTAATTCGCTCTATATTTCTCTTAGTCAATTTTGTACTAATTCGCTCTGTAATGGATGGAAACGTAGATGATTTCTCATCTATGGAAGATAGTCATGCGATGTTGTTATCGATAATGACGGTGAACTACAAGTTGGAATGATATTTACGACAAAAAAATCGCAGAGTATGCAATTAAGAACTACAACATACGCAGCTTAGTTGTGTCAACAGTAAAGAAAACGAATGCGGATAACTATATTGCAGAATATGTCCAAAAAGACCACAAATGTAAGTAGATGATCTGTGTATCACGAAAGAAGAGGCTGAACAATGTGTGGCAAATAACAAGATACGACGGACCTCATATATGCTAGTTCTTCCAATGTAATTGGATGATTCATACGTTTTTATTACATCTTTTGTGAATGTTAACGGATTAAAAATGTTATGTCCTACAATGATTTAAATGTCATCTTTGGAGTTGCCCTATCATCGAAATAACATTAGACACCGTCATTTTTCGTTATTTTATGATGTGATAAAAAAATATGTAATGTAAGTAAGTAATTTAAATCGAATAGATGCACAAAATATATTAACGAAATGTACTACACGATAGTTAATTGAAATAACTACACCAACGTTAAATTACTAAGCCTAGTTAAAATGAATGGAAGAGGAATATAATTCGTTGTCGTCATAGTATGTACTTATATTAGATGTTAAGTTTAGTTCCTCAATTATTAGTTCTTTCTCCTGCCATCTCATATAATTTCATGTAGAGACCGTGTCTTCGTTTAGACAATGAGGGGCTGTTGACGCAGTGGTTGATGAACTGGAGCCTTCATCAAATTTTACAGTAAGCTCGATGTTTGTACCCCAACACGTTTGTATGATCGAAACATCTTGCGCATATCTTTTCATTGGATAGTGCTAGCATGTAATGTTCTTCTGGGTCGGGCTCATCGCCTGGCATTTTGACATGCAAGGCAGAATTTATTTTGCTTGTAGAATCGCCAACCTATGTTGAAATCAACTCAAACAAATCATCTTTTGTGATTTTTTTCGTTAAAAGAAGTGGAGAAGTAGGTTCCACAAAAGAAAACAATAGTAGAAAATCGCGCTATAATTTTTATTTGTAGATTCAAAATATAGGTAGGTGGATATTGCGTCTGGTGGTGTAAACTTTATTTCGGTGGTATTTATAGCCTAGATCATTTAAATCGCGTATTAGATATCGAACTCGCTTTTGGATTAATGAGAGTTTCGCTGACATGTCAGGAATCTACAAAAGCTAGTTGAACCCACGTTTGGCCAAATACGAGTTTTGCTGACACGTTAGGAATCCTGCAAAAGCTGACCAAACTCGCGTTTGGCCAAATGCAAGTTTTGCTAACACGATAGGAATCTTGCCAAAGGGAATATTCGGCCAAATTAGCCAACACAATATCAGTGAAAGTAATATTTTGTAACAAACGTTCAGAGAAATTCGTGTGTGAAGAAGATATACTGTGTTATTTTCAACAATGGCAAGAAGAGTGACTATTGTAGTATACTACGATGGTTAGATGATCTCTGATGCAAGTCTCGGTGTTGTATTTTAGTCCCCAAACATTGTTACGATAAAGATTCTGAAGTGAGTAACGTATGAAATGCTGAAGGAGACGATATCGGAGAAGGTTCCTCATGCTTCCGAAAGAAATTGGAGTCATTGAAGTATCGACTACCTTCATCATTAGAACCATTGTATTTCACAATATTTGATGTTCGGGACAATGGTGATGTGGATATGATGATCGATACCTATACTCAATATTCATTAGGATAGCCCCAAGAGCTCTTGCAACATTTTCTAAAGGTTATGTCGGAGGTCATAATGTGATTCCAAATTGGCTACGAGTAAATCTTGACTTCGACACAAATTCTCATAGTTTAAAATCAAGTCTAGGACATGACTGCAACTTACTAAATACTGGCAATGACCAAGCTTTATCGTCTTCTACTTCGAGGCCAAGACATTCTTGCGTGTCCAGGTTCGACTTCGACCTGAACATACCGTATGGGTGTAGGGTCATTAACATCTATGGGGGCGTCTTACCATGAAAAGTTTAACACGTCCGATGATTTCTCAACCAGACGACACTCAACTTATATCCCTAGTGAGGGGAACGTAGATGATTTCTCATCTATGGGGAAACATTCAAACATTGTTGTTATCGACTTAGATATTGGATATAGGCTTCTTCAGCGGTCTCGTGATTGGGTTACAGCTGGAGAACTTATTAATGTACATGTTGTTGATGAAGCATAACTATTTCGATTTAAAAGGGATAATTCTGATGAAGAGCCGCTTAGGGAGGTCGGGCCCGATGGTGACAATATGCGTTTATTTTTTGAAGAACCAGTAGACCTTGATAAGCCCACGAATGCGGGGGATGATGCAGACGATGCTGTGGAAGATGCTTAGAAGGATGATGCAAAGAAAGATGTTGCCTTGTACAACTTTATTGGAGCAGACAGTAGCTTAACGTATTACGAATCACCATCTCACTTCACAATAGTAGATATAGAAGGCTTTAATGTTACAAAATTTCCAGAATTCCCACAGTTAGAACAGTACAACGAACAGAATGAGGGTGAACTGCAACTTGGAATGGTCTTTAGGACTAAAAAACTCGCGGAGGCTGCGATTAAGCATTACAACATACGTCGCTCAGTTACGTACACCGTGAGGAAAACTGAAGCGGATAAATATATTATAGAATGTCCCTACAAGTACTATGAATGTAATTGGAGGATTCGCATATCACGATTGGATAGGCTGAACAACCTGTGAAAGATAACGAGATATGTCAGACCTCATACATGCTCTGTGGGAAGCTTGAGCCAAGGTCATCCTAACTTGGATGTGCACGTGCTATGTGACGTCATCCTTCCACTCATGAAAGCAAATTTACGTGTAACTGTGTCGGTATGTATAGTTGCCATTAAATCCCAATACACTTACACAGTTAAATACAATGAAGCATGATTTGCAAGACATCGTGCCATCCAACAACTGTATGGGCAATGGGAGGAATCGTACAACGAGTTACGAATGTGGCTGAAGATGATGCAGAAATACAACCTAGGAACGATTGTGCAATTGGAAACTAAACCCTCGTACTACAATGATCGTATCGTACATGGGGAGTGCCAATTTTTTTGCCTTTTTTGGACATTTTGCAATGCGTTAAGGTTTTTTGCCACTGTAAGCCGATGCTGCAAATCGACGACACATTCTTGTATGGTAGATATACCCAGATCATACTACTAACAGTTGCACAAGACGAAAATAGAAAATACATTCTAGTAGCTTTCGTAATCGTTGAAAAAGAATATATCCCTTCTTGGACTTTTTTGTCACCAACCTACGTACACATGCCTTACGATGGGTTATACGAGAAAGAGAATATGGGATATGTATTATTTCAGACAAAGGCACAGGGATATGGGGAGCAATCTCGCGTATGGGCACATCTTGGGAACCTTGATATATACATCACCGATACTGTTTATGACACATTGCTGCAAATTACTACCAGAGATATAGGAATAATGATGAACGTATAATGGTTCTTCGCATGGGTACACCTTTCACTTTGTACAATTTTAATTATCATTGTTTTTATTTTTATTTCTCGTTAACTATTCTATCTTTTATTGAATAGGCAACACACACAGAGTAGATTGGGTTGAGGAGCTGTTGGAAGAGTTGAGAGTAAGAAATTTAGCTGGATATGACTATCTTGTTGATATCCCGAGGGAGAAATGGCTGCGATGTTATGATGGGGGTCGTCGATATGGTCATATGACAACGAACTTGGCTGAGAATATCAATTCATCTCTGAAGGGAATGCATCATTTACCTATCACGTCCGTTGTCAAGGTGACATATTACCGACTAGCTACCCTTTTTGTAACCCTCAGAAAACAAGCAATGGACTGGATAGAAGGTGGCCACAAGTTCCATCAAGATCTCCAGCAAACATTTTCAAATATACAATGCACACGCAGACACGATAGGTGCGATATGTTTCTCTCGTCGCCAACATCACTTTCGGGTTTCTAAATATTCACGACCGCTTGAAGGAATAATGCAAAACAATTACGTGGTTGATATGCACTGAAGATCGTGCAATTACAGATTCTTCCAGACATTCAAGTACCCATGTGGTCATGCCTTCGCTGTGTGTGCATCTATTCATTTTGACGCCATGACACTTGTTAATCCGGTATACTGACTTGAAAACATATTCAAGGTATATCGATACGAGTTTCCTCTAATCGGAAATGAACGTGATCGTGAA
This sequence comes from Hibiscus mutabilis, assembly GCA_019671005.1. Classification (NCBI taxonomy): domain Eukaryota; kingdom Viridiplantae; phylum Streptophyta; class Magnoliopsida; order Malvales; family Malvaceae; genus Hibiscus; species Hibiscus mutabilis. Next base: position 53,701 of record JAGYYJ010002320.1, read on the forward strand.
ACAATTGACGATAAACCTAAGATACTCCCAGATCTTTCCCTGCAACGCAAGAAAAAAGGTCGTCTATGTTCAACTAGGATTCACTATGTTGAGGATATGGTTCCCTGAGAACGAACCAGAGAACCTAAACGGTGCACTAAATGTAGGAACACTAGACACGACAAGAGAAAATGTCCTTTTAGGACCGACCCTCGAATCGACTAATTGTACTTCTCAGTGTAATGTTTTATTTCTAAATATCATATACGATCTTTCAAACTTCATTTTTTGGTTTTCGTACCATTTTTAATGCAATTTCTACACCCTTTAGGATACCTTATACGCGCCAATTTTTACACCATTGTAAATATATGTTTCAGGACTACGACGTGAAAGTTAAACAACAAGAAAATGTATCTCCAACATACCACAAAATCTACTTAAACATGCATATTGACTCATGTTTGCTTGTTCTTCATGGGAAAAAAACATGGCTAGATAGCATTTTTAACACGATTTATACACCCTTTACGATATCTTATACTCATCAATTTTAGCACCATTGTAAACATATGTTTTAGTACTATGATGTGAAAGTTAGACAACAAGAAAAAATATCCCCTAACATACCACAAAATCCATTTAAACCTGCCTATCGACCCATGTTTGCTTGTTCTTCATGCAAAAAAAAAAACATGGTTAGATAGCATTTTAACGCGATTTTTACGCCCTTTAGGATGCCTTATACGCGCCGATCTTTATACCATTTTGAAGAGATGTTTCAGTACTACGACTTGAAAGTTCAAAAATATGAAATATTATCCCCAACACCCCATAAATTCACCTAAAACATGTCTATTGAAGCTTGTTTTAACAAACACAAAACTCGCGTTCTAACAAACGTGAGTTCCAATCAGATTCTGTGATAAATTCGTGTCGTTTCATCTCAATTTCTCGCGGAACTCGCATCTTGCTAGGCGCGAGTTCTTTTTCATTGAATATAAAAACAGGCCAACGGATAAGACGCGCCACATCAGATTGAACTCGCGTCTCTCTGAGTGCGAGTTCAGAAATCGCGTCTGGGGGGACCGCGAGTCGTCATTACGCGGACCGAATGAGGGGTATTTTTCCAAATGATTTTCAGTAGGGTGTTTTTCCAAATAATTTTCCAAAAGGGAATATTCAGCCAAATTTACCATTTATTTTTTTATTTTAGGATTTTTCGGAGGAAATTAAAATTATCATTTATACAAGAAAATGGTATTGATCTTAAAATTATAAATATCAAACAATATATATTTTAAATATAATTATTTGAAATGTTGGTGGTGAACAATTTTTATCTCCTTCAACCCCTCTCGGTCCATCCCTGTTGTTTATATAACAATGGAGCATCGCCTACTAAGTACCAACTGCTTGGAGATTTTCATGCAATGGCTGTAAAGCCTTAGTTAGAGGCTACCGGAAACGATGGAGTTCTCAGGGCGTTGTGATGCCAAGCTAGCCATAGGGTCTGTCGTAAAGTTTCTTTTACGGCACACGCGTTCAACTCGAACCACCCAATAACGCAATAAAAGTTGTTTGATCGATGCTTGTAAACACTGCATTATTGACCTAATGAGCAGCCAAGTTCAACTTACTAGAGAGTATTAGAGTCGCCTCCTTACTGTCCAGCTCCACAATAACTTGCCTAGCGCCAAGGTTCCAGGCTTGAATCAGGCCATCAAACGCTCCCCGATACTCCGCATCAATAACTAATATTGCGAACCAAATAGTTGCAAGCTAAAATTTATTAGTAACGAAATTCAATCTCATTTATTAAGGGAATTGTTTTAAAAAATAAATTTATTAAGATCATTTGAAAAATTAAATTTATAAGGGATAATATATATTAGAATTTTTAAATATTTCATAGGATTAGGGTCGGCGTTATATGTTTATTGATCTTTTTTTTATAATAAAATGTTATCTTATCACGGATCTTGTTAAAAATCCTCTTAAAAGAGTACTTGTGTTAAGACTTACAGAAACAAGCTTTCATAAAATTTTAAACAACCATACGAATATAAATTAAAGCAGAACTATGCCTCCAGAGACCAAAACCAATAAGAATGTTAACCCCCCGGGTCTTTCCGCAGATTGAAACAAACCACATTTGCAGCAGCAGACCAGTCAAACGCATGTGTCACGGGGCTAGATTTTGACTCTAGCTGATCCGTGCGGCCTTAGACGCCTTCGACGCAAATCAGTCGATTCCTACGCCTAAGTCAGCCTTCAACCAGCCTTGTGAGTACTCCCGCCGACAACGGCTTCGACCAAGACTCGAGATTCGATGGACCTCGTCATCGACACCACTTGTGTCGCGGGCTAGACCTTTGCCGCATTTAATCGTGCCGGACCTTAGTCGCTTTCGGTTGAAACGTCGACTAAGTCACCCCAAGTACCTTGTCACGGTCTTAGGTGAAGATCTCTCGACAAACACCTAACTCAACCAGATTCTCGCCGAAGATCGAACACACTCGAAGCCCTCGAACGAAAGATCGTTCTAAGCGAAAGCTAATCAATGAACAACGAAAGAGATTGGCGGCTAGAACAACGAAGAACACTCAAGAACAACAAAGAACAATAGAAAGAGTTTTAGAGTAAATGCTTCTTGTATTACTCAAGTGAAGTGAATGAATGAATGAAGTGATTTACAAGTGAGAGAGGAGCCTCTATTTATAGTTGAACTCCCTACATCCAACGGCTCAGCTTTTTAAATTACATCGACGGTCGAGATTGATCTTATCTTATCTTATCTGATCAAATCTCAAATTCAAATCTCTAATTATCACAAACATTATCTATACATTATATTCAAATAAATGGATAATGCTTTGACCAATTTACCCTCCTGAATCCTCCATGGATTTGGCTAAGTCTTGTGGGCTTGCGGGCTCTTTAGCATTCTTCAAGTGCCGGGCCAAGTGTGATGGTCTTGGCAAGCCCTGTTCCACCGCGCAAGCAAACTCTCTTTGGCTGATTCTTGCGCCAATGCCTCGGTCCCAAAGGTTCGGTCCACGCCTTCCTCCAAGTGCTGGGCCAAGTCTAATGATCTTGGCAAGCTCGTTACACCGCGCAAACCCTCTTTGGCTGGTTCTTGCGCTTAACGCCTGGTCCCAAAGGTATGGTCCTCGCCATTCTCCGAGTGTTGGGCCACATTTGACACGCCCGTTGCATTGCGCACAACCTCCCTATTTGTTGCTCGCGCTAATGTCTCGGTCCAAAAAGTTTGGTCCGTGACAATCTCCCCCACTTGACTTAGCGACGCCCTCGTCGCCGTGACTCGAACGATCCGGGCGGTGGTCAACTTGATTACTCGTCGATGCCTCGGCTTCATGCAATTCCCCCATATGAACTGCTCGCCTCGCCTCAAACTGTCGTTGAACATCGCGTGCTAGCACGCCTCTTGATACATCTCCCTTGTAGGAGCACTCTCCCACAAACTCTGATTTACCTCGACTCGGACCCACTTGGTCTCGCGGCAAAGACTTGGAAGTTGTCACAACATTGAACACAGATCGAACTCTCAGATTCGTCGACAACTCGCTTGCCCTTTTTGAACTCAAAGGTCTCTTCCAATCATCTTTTCCCCCAAGATCAAGACTAGGTCTCACTTGACCTACGCTCATCAACAACGGCAAATCAAAACCAAAAACACTAGGAATGTGTTTGAGATGTACCTTTTCCTCGGTCACATTTACTCTAAAATGGGTCAGCCCTTCTTTCTCCTTGAAGTCCGGCCCTCTCGCATTGAACCTTCTTCATCGAAGTTCTTTGCATGCATCGCACTTTCGCCACAAAGTCCGTTGCGTTACTCTGATCGATCGGCACTTCTTCCCCAAGTCCGTTGCACCTGGTTGCACCCGCCTTCCGACTTGAAGTTTGGTGCTCTCTTGCATCGATCCTTCTTCCTTGAAGTTCGGTCTGCTTTTTCTTGCTTCGACACTTCCTACCGAAGTTCGCCGCTCGCTTCCCACCTTACCCATTGGTGGTGTCTCCACGGTTACTATGTCCCTAACGGCTTGGCCCCTTCGACTCTACAATGGTCTCAAAAGTGATGCTCTTACCCGAACATCCTCGGCAAGCTTCTCAAGAGCCTTCTCGGACATGGTCACCCCTTTCTCGCTTCCGGTCCCCTTGGCCTTGGCGTAACTCGACGTTATCGGATCAAGCGATACAGCCTCGCTCTCTTCTCGCTCACCCAACTCCTTGATGGCTTGACTCGATCCAGCAATCTCGCAATTTGTGAGGCCCCTTACACCGGGTAACACTCTAGTTGCTTCAACTTGCGTCGGCACTTCTTCCTCAAGTCCTTCGCTTCTTTCCTACCTTGCCCATAGGCGGCATCTTAACGGTTGCTATGTCCTCGACGGCTCAGCCCCCCTTCGACATCAGATTGGTCTCAAAAGCGATGCTCTTTCCCGAACATCCTCGGCAAGCTCTTTCCCAGCCTTCCCGGACATCTTCAACCCATTCTCGCTCATGGTCTCCGCTACCTTGGCGTAACTAGATAACTCGGAACCAAGTTTCATGTGCTTTTTACTCTTGGCCTTGTCCGTCCCTCGGACCACTTGGCTCAAACGGGCATCTCCGCAACTTATGAGGTCCCTTACACCGGTAACACCTCAATTGCCTCGTCTTTACCCTCGGCTTGACAGCTTCCTCACTTGCTATCGCACCAAGTCTCATCACCGGGCCTGGACTACTTTGGCACTCGTAGTCGAACCACGGCTCTCCCTTTGCTTGGCGGCATTGACCCTCGCAATCGCCCCAAGTCTCGCCATTCCCTTTGACTCGCCTCTTTGTCTTCACCATGGCAGCTAGGCGGTTCTTCTCGGGACATCCCCTTATCAAATGAGGACCATCACAGAAGTAGCACTTCAACTTCTTGCTCCCCTTCTTCTCTGGTACGGACTTAGCCTCACCATTCCCCTTGTCTCTTGAACCGGGCCTGGTTGACTCAACACTCGCCGCTTGCATTCTGCGGGCTTGGCCGAGGTTCGCAACAACGAAAGCCTCAAAGTCTCTCGGGCATCTCCTCGCTTCATCTGCGAGCTTCGCCCCGGTCTAAATCCTCTAAGAAGGTCTTGAGCGCATCACATTCGCTCATTGCCGTCTTGCAACTGAGCAGCTCCCTCTTGAGCTCATCCACTTCTTTTCGCAAAGCTTCTATCTCATCTTCACTCGCATTACTCCCTCGAACAGTCACCAACTTGTTGAGAACTTCTCGTGTCTCGCCCTTGAACTGGTCATCTATGGACTCTACCTCGTCAAGACGGGACTGAAAAACACCTTGGGTCCGCTTGGCCTCCTCCGGATTTCTCAAGTCTACAAACCCTCTTTCCCAACGACTCCAATTCCACCTTCATTGCCTCCTTTGCATCTTGAAGGGAATTATCTTGTTGGTTCAACTTCTCGTACACTGAGTTGAGAACTTCTTGGATCTCCTTCGCGGTTTCCTCCTTGGAAGAACTCTCCGCTTTTTGCAAATCCACCATCTTGGCTTCACAAGCACAACTCTCTCGAACTACCTCCAATTCGTTGAGGATGCGTTGCGTCTCGTCATTGAACTTGCCCTCCATGGACTCTAACTTTTCAAGACGTGACTCCACAACACTCCGGTCTTTTTGGCCTCTTCTCTTAGAGTTTCCACTGCAGCCTCTAAGGAATCGCCACGCTCAGACACCTTCACATCCAATTCATTAAGAGCCAATTGAACATCCTCCCGGATCCCTTCTAGAGACTCTAACATCTCAATATCCAACGAACCCAGCTTCTCAAGCTTTACTGGCTCTAGCTCTTCAAACACCACCTCGGCCTCCTTCTTGAAGTCCAAGAGTTTATCGACCCAAGCCTCTACAAATTGTTATGAATTCAAGATTCGAGTGTACCTTATTTTCAAGACGGTTGCTCCTCCTCTCACAAATTGTTCAGTGTCTTTCTTACATCGTCCATTGTCGGTGTCTTCTTCTTGGTGCCATCTCAATCACCACTTTGCCACGAACTAGTCCGATCCCCGATCACTTCGACTAACTCGAACACAAACCACCACCACGCTTTATCCGCAACTACAAGTCGGAACTCACCACACTTGATCGCACTCGCAAGCCGGAATCCACCACACTTGATCGCACCGCAAGTTGGCTTGAACACAAGTCACCACCACGCTTGATCGCAATCGCGAGCTGGCTCGAACGCAAGTCCCTTCTCGACTCGCCGGATAGCACTTATCACGGCACTTCTCTCGATTCCACCTCTCGTGGCTCTCTCTCGCGTTACCAACTCACGGCTCTTTTTCGATATCAACTATCAACAAGACTTCGCTCCGATGCCTATCGTCACGGAACCCGCCACCGTCTTTGATAACAACTTATCACCGCCAACTCGACACCAATCGCCGCCAGAACTTTGCTCGATGCCTACTATCACGGAAACTCGCTACCAGCTACCAAAGAACCAACTAACACCACCACTCACTCGGATACCAACTATCACGGAAACAGCACGGCTACCGGCCTACCACCTACCACCACCGCTCTCGATACCAACTATCGCCTACCGCTTTTTGGCTCGATACCAAACCGTCACGGGCTAGATTTTGACTCTAGCTGATCCGCGGCCTTAGACGCCGACGCAAATCGCCGATTCCTACGCCTAAGTCGCCTTCAACCAGCCTTGTGAGTACTCCCGCCGACAACGGCTTCGACCAAAGACTCCAGATTCGATGGACCTCGCCATCGACACCACTTGTGTCGCGGGCTAGACCTTTGCCGCATTTAATCGCGGCGGACCTTAGTCGCTTTCTCGGTTGAAACGTCGACTAAGTCACCCAAGTACCTTGTCACGGTCTTAGGTGAAGATCTCTCGACAAACACCTAACTCAACCAGATTCTCGCCCGAAGATCGAACACACTCGAAGCCCTCGAACGAAAGATCGTTCTAAGCGAAAGCTAATCAATGAACAACGGAAAGAGATTGGCGGCTAGAACAACGAAGAACACTCAAGAACAACAAAGAACAATAGAAAGAGTTTTAGAGTAAATGCTTCTTGTATTACTCAAGTGAAGTGAATGAATGAATGAAGTGATTTACAAGTGAGGAGAGGAGCCTCTATTTATAGTTGAACTCCCCTACATCCAACGGCTCAGTTTAAATTACATCGACGGTCGAGATTGATCTTATCTTATCTTATCTGATCAAATCTCAAATTCAAATCTCTAATTATCACAAACATTATCTATACATTATATTCAAATAAATGGATAATGCTTTGACCAATTTACCCTCCCAATCCTCCATGGATTTGGCTAAGTCTTGTGGGCTTGCGGGCTCTTTAGCATTCTTCAAGTGCCGGGCCAAGTGTGATGGTCTTGGCAAGCCCGTTCCACCGCGCAAACTCTCTTTGGCTGATTCTTGCGCCAATGCCTCGGTCCCAAAGGTTCGGTCCACGCCTTCCTCCAAGTGCTGGGCCAAGTCTAATGATCTTGGCAAGCTCGTTACACCGCGCAAACCCTCTTTGCTGGTTCTTGCGCTTAACGCTCGGTCCCAAAGGTATGGTCCTCGCCATTCTCCGAGTGTTGGGCCACATTTGACACGCCCGTTGCATTGCGCACAACCTCCCTATTTGTTGCTCGCGCTAATGTCTCGGTCCAAAAAGTTTGGTCCGTGACACATGCATTGAGTCGGCCATGCTGCATTCTTTTTCTGCATCAACCAACATAGCCAATGTTGAAGGCGGGGAAAGAAAATCTATGCAGCTTCTCGATGCATTTTGGCCCAATGCTGCAACTCTATCCGCAAGTGAAGATCGTTTGGATTTTTAGCCCTCAAACGAGCTTTTAAGAGCAAACAACGGCCATTTTTAGCTGTTTCCCACTATTTTTGCAAAAGATCCAATTGTCATGAAAAGCTCGTTTGGATTTTGCAAAAGATCGTTTGGTGAGAAAATGAAGAGCAAACAACTGTTGAGGATGCTGACACCAACAAAAAACGCAGTCTCGTAGTGATGGATACACAATTTTTTAAGAAAAAAAAAACATAATATGAAATAAATTATGAATATACTATAAATTACATGACCACTAAAGTCAAATTCAGAAGAGATAAAATGTAAATAATCACAAAAATATAAAATAAAATTGTTTTTTAATAAATTTTGCTTTATCCATCCATAAGAACCTCAAAAACAGTAACATCTTTACAACCAAATCAAAAAAACAGCCAATCCAGACCCTAACAATCTAATTACAACGCAATTTTACTATAACCTACCAGCCGCATATAAACAAATAAGTAAATATTTTTATGTACTTTTTAATATAAAAAACTTAGAGGGCAACTGTCATGAGCAATTATATAGCTCTAAAGTTGTAATATCTTAACAATATTGTAACACATAAGAATGCACCTATGATGAGGCATTTACAACTTGCGCTCACCTGTTCGGACTAACCAACACCCACCCACCTTTCTTTTTGCCCTTTAATGGTTGCTGCCCTCTCAAAAGCTTCATTTATAGGGGATCGAGCCCCGTAAAGAGGGAAAGTGAGTGTAGCAGGAGTAAAAGCAAAGCAAAGCAATGAAAGCAACTTATCAGGGTGGAAACCCCTTACACCAGCACCATTATTAATGGATTCCCAGTGCGCCATAGAATCCCGAATTGCTATTTTCATCCACCGCACCTTCCTTCCATTCTGCATGGCTCAAAGGCATCACCTTTTTTTACCTTCTTTTTCAATCTTGAAGCTGAATGAAGACAGAAACTAAATGCTACAGGGTCCGGTCTCTTCCTCCACTCTCATCAACCTCCATTATTCTAGATTTAAGCCACTGTCCGTACCAAAAAAGGAAAAAAAAAATAACAATAAAGGAATTGAGTTGTCCTGCTGGAGAGCAGTAAATTACATGGGTAACTGTTCTCTCTCTTTTTTTCCATTTTAATCTGAATCTTTTCATGGCTTTCTCCAAGAACCAACCATGCATACTCTGTATGGTAAATTGTCTGTTTATAATGGAGGCCGCATTTATAAGCACGAAAAGGAACACCCTACTTGCAGATGTAACAGCCAACGGGGAAGAATGTATTAATGCACCTCATACCACAACTCAGAAACTTGTAATGTGGCATCAGATGGTTTTAAGAAGCTATAGAATTCCAACTTATAGCACTTATGAGGCTATGCCTATGCCACCGTTTATTTCAATAATAAATTTGGCTGCCTGCGCTGCATGCTTAAAACGATACCAGTTCCTGGATCATTGCTATCAAGGTTCAACCAGTGGGAGTTCCAAAACACAATATATGAAATCCAGCTAATCATCATGCATGCATCCACATCTTACTTACAGTATAATATATATGTATATATATATTTTAGAAACCGATAACTATTAGTTATTATGATTGATATTAATAAATTACCATATGCTTTAAGTTAAAAAATTTAAAACAATAAATAAAATTAATGTTTTTAAAGAAAAGAATCCACTGCTATTAGCCTATTATACATAATATTACATTTTGAGTTTCCCGAACCTCTCAACAGAAGTTTTGCTTCTCTGTGTCTTTGGGTTTGGGGCACTGCAATCAGAGGTTATTTTCATGTGTTGGTTCTGTGTACACGCCAATGCCATCCTTCACACTTCACTTTTTTCTAAAACAAAAATTATCGGTCCTTAATTATGTCACTTTTTATGTTTCATATTAAAAATATTAAAAAATTAAATTTTAAATTTAACTTAAAATTTCATATTCTAAACTCTAAAACATACTCAAATTTTTTAACTTTAAATCTTAAATTTATTTTTTAAAGTAGAACATCAAAGGAGACATAGTTAGAGAAAAAAGTTTTTTATTCTTTTTCTATTTTCCTCTTCAATATAAATGCCAAAAAGGCAAAGCTTAATTTTTTTTTTGACATAAAAGCTTAAATTCTTTTTGTTATATAAATTACATCCATACTCATACATGATATTGGATTCATAGATATCACCCAGTGGCCCATTCATACCTTTAACAATACAGTTTCTGATTCATAAACATAGAATATATCAGAATTCAGATTGAAAAATATATCAGAATTCAGATTGAAAAGAGAGAGAGAGAGAGATTGAAAATTTAAACCCCATTGGCATAGGCATAGGAAGGGGAAGGGGGTTGAGTTGTTTAGATGGGGTCCAGAGATACGAATGTCACGTGTCGAGTAATTGTATTGCATGGCCCATGCCATGATACAGGTCTGGGTCCGATACACTTCCCCAATTATTAAAAAACAAGAACAAATCCATAAAACAAATGTTCAACCACTACATGCTTTTTATTCTAAGTACCGGCCCTTGTTTGCTTGGCTGGAGCAAACCAAGAAAACAAAAACAACGTCCCTTGGTTACTGCTCACTTCCCCCCAATCCTCTTGTTTTTCTGGGAAACCGATTGAGATGCTTCAAGCTCTGTCTTTTGGCCTCTCTCTCTTCATCTCCTTCTCTGTTCTATAATGAATCTAAGCTAAAAAAAGTTTAGAAAAAAAAGAGAAAAATGGCTTTGAACTCTTCTTTTGTTTTTGACGCTCTTTATTGTTTAGAAGAGAATTGGGAGGAAGAACCCGGGGAAGACTACTTTGTGGTGGAAGAAGAAGGAAGTTATTACAGTAATGGGATTGATAAATCAAACCCTTTTCCAGCCTTGTTAGAACAAGATTTATCCTGGGAAGAGAATGAACTTTCTTCTTTACTTTCAAAAGAAGAGAAAGATCAACTGTGTGATAGGCTTCAAAGCAATGAGAATCTTGCCGAGGCTCGGCGTGAAGCTGTGGAGTGGATGTTAAAAGTCCATGCTCACTATTCCTTCTCTGCTCTCACTGCTGTTCTTGCCGTCAACTATCTCGATAGATTCTTGTTTAGCGTCCGGTTCCAAAGTGACAAGCCATGGATGACTCAACTGGCTGCTGTAGCTTGTCTTTCTCTTGCGGCCAAAGTGGAGGAAACCCAAGTCCCTCTCCTACTGGACTTACAAGTACATATGTTACTTTGTTAGCTCCGTTTATCTTTACTTTTTCTCTATTTATTTGCCGTCTGATTCGGATTATTGATCTTGTTTAGGTGGAGGAGAGCAGGTATGTGTTTGAGCCGAAAACCATCCAAAGAATGGAGATTTTAGTGCTTTCCACCCTTCAATGGAAGATGAACCCTGTGACCCCACTTTCATTTCTTGATTACATTGGAAGGAGGCTTGGATTAAAGGACCATCTTTGTTGGGAATTTCTTAGGAGATGTGACTGCATTCTGCTCTCTGCCATTTCAGGTTAGTTCCAAAACCATCAAAATATCAATTTGAATTGAAATGCACCTTATAATCTGCTTAGAAGAAACACGAGGAACTCTATATTGTTGTACTTGTACATCTGTTTTCTTAGATACTCATATTTTCTTTAATTCCTGATGAATTCATCGGCAGACTCTAGGTTTCTGTGCTACCTTCCTTCAGTAATGGCCACTGCTACAATGCTGCACGTTGTGGATTGCGTACAACCTAATCTTAGAGATGAATACCAAAACCAGCTATTTGGCATCCTGGGAATCGATAAGGTATTGTTTTATCCCTTGTTCTAAGCCAGTGTTGAACGTGCAAATTCCATCCTGATTCTTAAATCTGGATTCATTTATTTTCGAACAGGATAAGGTAGATGAATGCTGTGAGTTGATTGTGGAATCGGCAACAACAAGAGCTCAAGGGAACCAATCAAACAAACGAAGGTTTAGCTCCATTCCAGGAAGCCCAAATGGTGTAATGGATGTGTCGTTTAGTTCGGACAGTTCAAACGATTCCTGGGCAGTGACATCATCCGTGTCATCTTCACCAGAGCATCAATCCAAGAAGACTAGAATTCAACAAGAACAGCTTCCGGGAAGGCTAAACCATGCACCTTCAGACTTTCTCACTATTCCTCGCTAAATTCCATCTTCGATTCCTCTTTTATTTTCTCCTTTCCTAGACTATAAATAGTCTTCGCAATAACATTGCTGTTCTTTTTTCTTTATGATGCTAAATTGCTTACCATCTCTGCATTTTCCCATACCGAAAACCCCAACCGAGACACATCTCCTCAGGGTGATCGATGTTGAAATTTGCAAGCAGAGATGGTTTGCATTTTATCCGAAAGAAAGTTCTTTTGTTTTCTAGAAAAAAATGAACATGGCAATGCAGAGTCCTCAGCATTAATGCTTTGGGCCTTTTTGTTGTTTCGTGAGAATAATATTAGAAATTTTCTCTAAATAAAATGCAACATTGAAATACATGGGCAGTTGTGTATTTATACCACAATACAGGCGTACTATACTTTTGTATAATATACGTATCGAAATACCAAGGGGAGCGGGAGGTCGAAACTCGAAAGTGTACGCATAACTTGTAATTTCGTTTGCATGTGAAGGGAGGAACATGTTGTCGGCCACTCATTCGAGGGGTTTGACCTCGTTGGAAGAGCTCATTTTCCCTTTGAATTTAGTGCTGGTGGTAAGTGAGTCCAACAGCTGTTGTGCCCTAAAACACCCATTAGATTTAGATTTAGATTTAGATTTAGATTTTAGATTTTAGATTTTAGATTTTAGATTAAGATTAAGATTAAGTAACCCACACTTGTCAATCAAAAACCAAATTGTTGAAGATTCAGAAAGAGACAGTAACAAGAAGGGCAGGGGAGCATGTGCTTTCCTTTGTACCACTTTTAAACTAAAGGAGGGAATCATAAGTCATGGCTTGGCTTTATTCTGAATTACTTATTCTATTCACTGCACTCTACATCTTTTACTAAATTGCTTTAATCTGCCCAGCCTGACATTTATTATTGAATCTAATAATTGTTTTATGCGTTGTGATTGTGAATGTAGGTTTAATGTATAATATAAAGTTGCCTCAGTATTTTTTTTAAGCACTTAAACTATTAATGTTTCATTTTAAGTCAAAAATAATTCTTTTGTAGATAAAAATTATTTGTCAACTAATAATAAATAATTTAAAATAATTTGATAAAATGACATGTCAACATAAAATATAATTTTATTTTTTATATAGTTTTATAAAATTACTTGTTGATTGATGTGTCATTTTGTCAAATCAGCACATTTGTTTATATGATATTATTATGTCAATATGCATTGTCATATAAATTTGACACATCATTTCAAGTCATTTACCGTCAGTTAATCAACAGTTTTCATATACATAATGGTCATTTTGATTAGGGGTGTTCATAAAAACTCGAACCGATGTATTGTACCAAAAAATCAAAAAATCGGACTAAATGATAGATAACCCTACCGATAAAAATTAGCCAAAATAGTATGGTAACCATACTGGTAAAATTAGCAGTTAAATGGGACGAAAACGATTACGATTTTTCGCTAAACGGTTATCCGAAAAAACCAATAAGAAATTTTAAAATTAATTTTATATTAATATTAAATTATTGATTATTACTAATACATGTGTCATTACCATACTTAAACTATATTTTATAATAATATTAAATTATTAGTAATAATCAAACGAGAAGTAAACGTCTATTCGAACGTGCATCTATTCTAATATTGAAATATAGTGAGATATGTGTTGCATCATTTTGTTTCTTTTGGGTTTCCAGTGTGGTTGTAGACAGTTTGTGTCTTAGGGCATTGGTTTAATCTTACAGCTCCTTTACGGTTCAGGTTGTCGTGTCTTTGTTTTATTTACATTTGCTCTTGAACAACTCTGTTGAACTCGTGTTCATGTTATTGTGATCGTGAAATGAAATAAATTTGAGGTACTTTTCTCTTTTACGGTGTTCTTGTCTCGATTTCGATTGACTCAAATGGCGAAGGAGATTTTAACGAAATTCTTTTCTTTTAAAAAAATTATAATGATATCATATTATTGATTATACAAATATTTGTGTAATTAATATAAATTATTATTTATTACTAATATTTGTGTAGTTAATATAATTTTCTAAACTTTTAATTTTTTTAAACTTTGAAGACTTTTTAAATATAAATATTAAAAATTTTATTTGGTTGATTTTTTTAACTATTAAATTTAATAGTAATAAATATATAAAATGGTTCATGGTTAACTGGGTAACCGTACCGAATATATCGGTTAACCGTTTAGGCGGTAACTGGTTTAAACGGGACGGTAATGGTTCATCAAAATGTTGAACCGAGACTTGCGGTAACCGTACCGATAAGTTGTGCCGGTACGATTAACCGTTCATGAACACCCCTAATTTTGACCTAAAATGAAACGGTAAGAATTAAAATTACTTTGAACAAAGAATAAAAATTAAAGTGATTTTAAAAGTTTTTTTTTTGACATCATACCATATTTTTTTTATGTAAAATTATCATAACAATGCGCTGTAATGATACTAATATAAAAACAAATTGCAGTTATGATACATGTGGATCATTGCAGTTAATGAAATTGGAAGAAAAACAACGAAGGAGGCAGAAACATGCCAGTGTACATTGTGGTTTACTGATATCATGTAAACGCCTTAAAGCTCAATCTCATGCTTTAATCTTAAAACAGAGCCGGAGGAAGTTTCCATGCGTTAGGTGAATTTGTCATCTCTCCTTTCATCAAAGCCATTGACATCGACTCATCATCACTCGTCTCTGCCATTTGTCCTGCCTAAAACATTATCCAGGCCATGCATATTAGTTACAGTGGGGCTAAGCCTGAACACTCCACAGGTATTTATTCTATTTTCCTTGCTGCTAATAAATAAATAAGAACCAAGTCTGGGAATTTAGTTGGATCGGAGATGTACTAATCCTAAATTTAAAGTTTTAATTCCAGTAATATTTATTGCCCTGTGGTTTGGTTCTGAGAAAAACAGAGCCTCTCCCCTCAAAATAAAGAAAGACTTTCCATAAGGCATAGAAAAATTGGATTCTGACATGGGGGAAAACTGCAAGCACATGCAACCAACATCTACTGTGCATATCAGTCCAGTAAAAAGGGCTTGCCAATATTGTAGGTTTGGCTCTCTCTTCTTTTCAATTAATATTGGCCTCTCTTTTTATGTTTACCGTCTCATTGCTAAGCAAATAATACTTCACCATATAGGTCGATTCTATCTTATTATTGAACAAACTGTTAAAGTGGACTGTTCATCCTTTATTTGCAGAAAATTATTGTAAAACAAAGGTCATAATGATCTTACAATTAGTGTGGTTAATAAATATGCAAACATTTTGTATCATTAATGTGGCCAAAAAGATCTGAAAATAACTTCTCTTAAACAGCCCCACAATATATAAAAAAAAGGGTACACATTGATGGAGGAGGGAGGTCCACTCTGGTAAGTAGGATTTGGCATTCATTTCACCTTGATTTTGGATGAGAATTTGGGGATACACATTGCATGCGTGACTGGTTTAATTGCTTCATGAATTCTGAATCCGGTGACATGGGCTGTAGTTTTTGTTTATGTTGGAGGTAACAAGGAGGGGCAGAAATGGTGAAAAAAAGTTGGTAATGGCAATATGGCATGGGTTTTATCTGGGAGCACAGGTAATGCCAAACTTGTTATTCAAGTCCTTTTTTGTTACTTATTGTCTTATTGATGCGTGATGATGGTGGACAACAAGTATACGGGTAGAATTTATTGTGCATGTTATTTGTTTGCCCATCTAATTACGCAAGGCCCGTATGCTTGGTGGTCCATTGTGGGCCTCTTTTACATTTGTCGTGCTCCCAGACTCATGGACTTTTTATCCTTTGGATTTGTGTTTTAATAAAAAAAATATTAAGCATTTTCGTAATTATTTCTAAATATTCAAAATAAAATTAGACTATTATATTGAGTCGGATAGCTTCCACCTAACCCCAAATTCTTTTTAAAAAACAATTTTATGTGGTGGATTTGAAACTTGTCGGTTTTGGATCAGTTGATCGTCCCTAATGGGGTTATGGTACCAACTACAAAGCAATCATACATGTTGATAGTTGGGCCTACCCGAATCCATGTAATGTTGATAGTTGGGCCCAACCCAATATTTGAAACTGCAGTAACATTGAGACCAAGGGGAGATGATGACCCTGTTAGGCTGTTCCGTCTGAAAGTAGCAGACATTATGCTTTAGCCAAATACCATGTCTTTTACTATTAGTCTAAAGAAATAACCTACAAAAAAAAAGCCTATGTTAAAAAAAAGTTTAAGTTAAAGACTTTTAAACTGAATAAAGCGTGTTTTAAAACGTTAGAAAGAAATGTGATTTTAATTAAGAATGGAACGTTGTTATTTTTAGGTGATTCGATTTCAAGTAATTTATATGTATATTATATATGTTATTAAAGGGTAATAATTAATGAAAAAAAGGTGGGTTCTCTCCGTATTTATTTTGATTATGAGTCCAACAATTCATTATATAAATTATGATTTTATTTTTTTTGCTGTTGTATTGATTGTAATAATAATTATAGTTTTTTAACATTAATAAATTTAATTTTAAAATTACATTATATTACTTTAATCACTGACACTGTATAAATTTATACAATTCACTGCATCAAATATTAATCTTAAAAAAACGTTAAAAATCATATACATTCAAAGCAATAATAGTTTGAAAGATGTAAAATTATCTCATTCCTTTGGCTCACCATGCATGGGAGACTCCTAATTTAACAACAACCAAAGTTTTGGGATTTTTTTAGCGATGTAAAATTACCGATCTATAATTTCATAAACAAAAACCAAAGTTTTTTTAGCAATTTAACAACACTTTTAAGGTTAAATATATTAGGATTTTTTTATTTTAAAATTTAGCATCCATACCTTAATTTCGTAAAATTTAGCATCCTTCCATTGGCTCACCATGCATGGGAGACTCCTAATGAACATGAAACGTTGTCGTCGACACTTTATGTCGGACAGAGGCTGTCCGATTTGTTTGGAAGGAGTGAAAAACGTGGATCATGTTTTGCACAGTTGTGTGAGAGCGAAGTCAGTTCAGGATCAATTGGTTCGCCAGGACTGCTTTTAAGCCTTCTACTCATTACCTTTTGAGGATTGGTTCCATGAGAACTTAAGACGTACAAGTTGGTCGTGCTGGTTTGTTGGGGAGAAATTAGAGTAGTTTGTTCATTGTCACTTGTTGGGCTATTTGGAAGCGTCACTGCTCCTATGTGTTTAATGACGATCGAGAGGCTTATGGGGATATTGTTGGCTTTTGTCGTAGGATGTGGGAAGATGTTATATGAACCCAACCCGCACCGGTAACTATGGATAATCACGAGCAGGTGCGATCGACTTGGCGACGGCCTTGTGAAGGGTGGACTTGTGTGAATTTGGACGGGACTATCAGTGGCCCTGGTAACCGAGTTTTCATAGGAGGGGTTCTCAGAAATGCGGATGAGGTATGGCTCTTTGGTTTTGCTAGGAGTCTCAGCACTTGTTCGGTGCTTGTTGCAGAGTTATGGGCGACTCATGATCCGCTTATGCATGCATGGAGACTCGAGTTTAGAAGGATTGAGCTAGAGATAGATAACTTGACGGTGGTTCAGATATTGCAGGGTGAGTCCTCGGCTTTAGCTAGTAATGCACTTGTGGTTCGATCGCGAGATTTACTTAATAGAGGATGGGAGGTGCAGATTTCTCACACTTGCCCTGCAGGGAATGCTATTGTTGATAGGTTAGCTAAAATAATGCGAGGTCAGGATGTCAGGATATTTATTTATGTTGTTTCGAACCTTTGTTGGGTATGACGGTGTAAGTAAGACATGTATTATCACTGTGGGTACCCTTTTTCTTCACTTAAATTCACTTAAATTTAAGGAGAATTTTAACAAGGCTCATAGTTATAATCTTTTTATACCAAAAAATTTATATTAATTGCTAACATAGCATATATGAAAAAAAGGTAAAATAACATTTTTAGTTTCATACATTTATAATTTTATAAATTTAGTCTTTGATCTTTAAAAATAAAAGACATATCATTTAATTGAAAGATATATATTTTAATAATCCACATTTAGAGTTTTCTAAAGATTAAATATTGATGAAAATTATAAACATAAAACACTAAAAATTATTATTCTTTTATCATTTCTATATATGCTAAATAAAATAACTGTAAGATTAAATAAAGTTTAAATAACTCCCTGGAAGTTGCTGCATAAGTACATAATTTTGCAGAAAAAATAACTAAAAATAAAAGAAGAAGAAGAAGAAGAAGAAAAAGAGAGTAGTGGCTAATGCATGTAGTCTTTCAAGAAAAAATATATTTTTATATTTTAGAAATAAGTTTAAATTAGTGTAAATATTTTCTTTAAAAATATTTTAATTTAATGTGTAAAGATAAAGAAAAATTACATATCTATTATAAAAAATATTGTACACTTTTATTTTAAATTTTTAGATCTATCAAATTCGTCACCGGAGAGGAGTGCGGTCAAGTCGAGTTTCCGATGACAGATGATAGACGGAGCACGTGAAGTAGAAACATCCAGAAAAGTTGACTGTGCTTTGAGTCACCCACCTTCTCACTGCACAACAGTTTTGAGTCCCACTGCCAGTAGCTGTAGGCCACCTGACTCAACAAATTTCACGCTACAATCCTATTCTTGTTTCCCAATAATTTTATACCTGAACCACATCTGGTATAGGACAAAAGCTGAATCTTAATAGACTACCTCTAAACTTCTGTTAAAAATCCTTTTTAATATATAAAACATTTATTTTATACATTATTTTGAAAATATAAAAGAATATGTAGTATCAATGAGAATAAATGTGTATTTAAAAATAGTATTCAAAAATTAAAATTTATATTTTTTTACTCTTATCAAAATCACTTTTTAACTCAAATTAAAGAATACTTTTAATCTGGAAAATTATTTATTCTACACTATTTTTATCTCATAATTACTTTTAACTTCAAATATACTTTAAAAAAGCTTAAGTAATACAATACAAAGCCATGAATCATTAATCTTAACCGACTTCAAATCAATAGCCAACCTTATTTTCATAATTAGATTACGATGAGGATGATGACAATAAATAGCAGTAGGATTCATGTTTTATTGGGTTAAATTATATTTTAACCTATAAGGTTATATTTTTATTATTGCTTTGGTATCTAAATAATTTTGAATAAAAAATATTATTAGTGTCGTAAAATTGTCGGTGGAATATGCTATAATTGCTCTTTATTAAATTTTACAGGTATAATTAGGAGTATGTTTTAAATAAAAGTAATAATACTAAAAAATTGTTGCATCTTTCCGTATGCAAAATAATAAGAAAGTCTAAAGATATGAAAAAAAGAGTGAAAGTAACAAAAAATAAGGATGGAAAAAGTTTTTAAAAATGCTGTTTATTAGAGGTTAGGATTGAATAAAGATTGTAGGGATCCAAATGGCAATTTTACCCGTATATTGGAAAGGGCATATAACAGTTTTAGAAGTAATACAAGAGGAAAGAGTGGTAACCGTAAATATTGGAGGAAGAAACCGTCATTTACCGGGTAAACGTGAACTGATATTTCTGACCTTAAGTGGCAGAGTAGAGGTAAAATTAGTAATGGACGGAGTCTATATAACGGATCCAAAGATTGGAGCATTTCATCACGTAACAACTTCAACAAACGAAGAGGGCTTAGGCGGAGCGCCAGAGCGAGAGTTGGAAAAGGGAGGAATGGGAGCCTGGGCTATCGCTGTTCATGGTGGCGCTGGTATCGACCCTAATCTCCCTAAGGAAAGACAAAACGGGGCCAAGCGACTCCTCACTCGATGCCTCGACATTGGCATGTCTGCTCTCCGCTCTAACGTTCCTGCTATTGACGTTGTTGAACTTATCGTATGTCCATTTTCTCTTCCTTTCCTTTCATCTCCATTTTAAGTTTATAATTCGTACCTAATGTTTTTTTTAAATGATTTGATAGGTGAGAGAACTGGAAACAGACCCTCTGTTCAACTCTGGACGTGGATCTTCTCTTACGGAGAAGGGAACAGTGGAAATGGAAGCTAGCATTATGGACGGCCCAAAGAGGAGATGTGTGCCGTGTCGGGCTTAACCAAGGTTAAAAACCCGATCTCGCTAGCCCGTCTTGTCATGGACAAGTCACCACATTCTTATCTGTCCTTCTCAGGTGCCGAAGAGTTTGCCAGGAAACAGGTCTGTCTTCTATTTCTAGTTTAAAATCTTCATGTTGCAAACCACACGTTTGTCTTACCATCTTTGAATATGCTCATGCTTTCATGGGTTGGATTTTGTTCAGGCCTGGAGCTGGAGGACAATGAATACTTCATTACAGAAGATAACGTGGAGATGCTCAAGTTGGCAAAAGAAGCAAACTCAATCCTGGTACGTTTGGTTTTGAACTACTTTCCCCTCTAACATTGAGTTGATCAGCTGTTGAGTGAGACTATGCATGCCTGATGCCTAAACCTTTAAGTTTTGCTTTCTTTCTTTTTTTTTAATTTGATCAGTTCGATTACCGTATCCCAACGATTGGCACCTGCGGCGTTGCTATGGACAGCGGGTTGCAGATGAACGGCCTCCCAATCAGTGTTTACGCCCCGGAGATAGTAGGGTGCATGGTAGTTGACAAGGAGGGGTCGGTGCGCTGTGTAACGACCATACCTTCGTTCACTCGACAAGTATGTCGTGCGGCACTTGAAAGGGACGTTTCCCGACCAAGTCAGCCCTTGTTCTCTGTGTATCTTTGTTCACTCGGTAAGTATACCGTGCGGCACTTGAAAGGGACGCTTCCCGACCAAGTTAGCCTTGCTCTCTATAGATCTGTTCAAGATAAAAAATCAACGCATCAGGTCTTAAACCACAACATAATCCCTCAAGCCACGAGTCGATACCGTAGGGCATAGCGGATGCCCATAGTCGACCCCTACCTTCCCCGAAGGAAAAAGTGGTTTTATTAAATAAAAGAAATATCCGGGTTACAAAAGAAGACTCACCCACACCATCGACTTGGGTGGTAGGGGCCGCCTCGATGGTGTGTAGGATACGTACTTGTACCAGTGGATCAGTCCAAACTCCGCCGACTGTCCACCCCCTACATATATGCGAAAATAACTTTATGAAAATGACCCGAGTAGACACTGAAATGCTTGAAACGGGGACACTCTTCTCTAACTATGGAAATATAGACTCTTTTCCCTAAACATAACAATGATTGAAACGATGACAACTTTTTACCTACTCAACCATGTAGCCTTATACATAGCTGGCCACGATATATCTACTCGGTTGTGGCCCTATACAGGGGATGGCCACAACATTCTCCCCCACCTAATTTGTCGACGTCCTCGTCGACTTGGCGGACTTGAGCTCCACGCTTCCCGGAAACATCTACTCCATCCATATATAATTGCATTGCTGACAATGTCTTCCCAGTAGCCTTTGGAAAAATCTTAGCCTCTGCCACTCCTGGTTGCTCCCCTTGGAAGATCAAACAACTCGCCGAAGGGACGGGTACGGCTTTCGCATATATCATGAAGTCCAAACCTATGACGACATCAAAGTCATCCATAGGGACTACTGTGTAGCTAATCTTTCCCTCCCATGATCCAATCTTGGTCTTCACATTCTTTACACTTCCCCATATACTTGATGCTTCAGAGTTCACAGCTTTTATTCGCCCCACATCCTTGGTCAGAGTCAGATTGCACCTTTCCGCTTCCTCTGGAGAAATGAGGGAGTCAGTTGCTCCTGTGTCTACCAAGGCCTTTGTGACTTTCTCATTCAAAACTATGTTCACATACATCAAGCCTCTCCTTGGTTCTGTCATAGCCTTGTCTTGTTCTGTTTGCATAGAATATAAGAAACGGATAGAACCCATTCTAGCTGGTTCATCCCTCTTGTCATCCAATTGGTGGCCAACCTGGTCCAAACCTTTTGGAGTAGTTCTCAGCGCCGATAGTGCACTCCTCTGTGGACATTCTGCCAGTCGGTGAGGACCCTGACAAAGAAAGCAACATAGCCCTCGCCTAGAGGAATCATTATTCTGTCCTCTATCTCTTCCCCAAGTTGAAGGTTTCTCTACTCGTGCCACTTTGTAACTTGCTATCCCACTGCCATTGCCGTTACCATGGTCAATGCCATTACTAGTACCATTGCCATTGACATTACCATTCCCTCCGTTGTTACAGTTCCCATTACTCCGACTACTGCCATCGCCACTTGCGGGTGTGCCCTTACGCTTTGTGGAACCTTCACTGTAATCACTAAGTCGTTCGGCAGCAGCCATCGCCTCAACCACATTTTGCGGTCTTTGTCTCTGGACCTCTGTTCTCACCCACAATTTGAGTCCTTCTAGAAAGTAGAACATTTTGTCTTGTTCAGCCATATCTTTGATGTCTAACATTAACGCGACAAACTCTCTCACATACTCACGTACTGCCCCTGTGTGTGAGAGATCTCTCAACTTCTTCCGTGCATTGTACTTCACATTCTCTGGGAGGAACGCATTCTTCAATTCCTTCTTCATCTCCTCCCAAGTCTTGACGGAGCACATATTGCCATCGAACTTGGACCGCCACTACAACTTGGCATCCCTTGTCAAATACATCGAGGCAGTGGAGACCTTGTCCTCATCTGATGTCATATGCATTACTCGAAAGTATTGTTCAATGTCAAATAAGAAATTCTCAAGTTCTTTGGCATCTCTGTTCCCTTCAAACCGTTGGGGATCTGGGACCTTGGCCCTTTGGCCCCTGTCACCTACAATTGAATTGCCTACAACCACTTGGACTAGGTTGACGAGACATCTGAGTTCCGCCAACTCATTCTTAAGGTCACTCATAGCTTCTTTTGCTTCATTACTGAGTTCCTCTATGGCATCCGCCAGTTCTTGTTGGGCTTCCTCAATTTCCCTAACACTATCGCTCGTGACCATATAAGCTCTCATGGCAGCTACTGCAACTTCCAGCTCTTCAAATTTAGCAGAGTCAACCGACCTATTGCTTCGAATTTTAGCCATTTCAAAAGTAAGTATGCACCCATGTATCCTGCAAGCACAACCAAGCACCATTGTGCCAAGAAAAGAAAATAATTGTCAGGTTCCCAATGATCAAGTTAGGCACTATTGTGCCACAAAACCAACAACACTCTTCTTTTCAACACAACAAGCGCCTCTGCGCTGAACATAAATAAGCACCATATTGGGTTACTTCCTGAGCGACATCATGCTAGGATAATCATTTTGGTTAACGACAGGCACCTCTGTACACTGATTTCAATATGATTACCAGGCATGCATCATTGATTCACAAGTAGTCAGCTTCTCAATACTAAAGTAACCATAGTGATTAACGCCAGACACCTCTTGTGTACTGATTTCACTATGACAACCCAGCTAAGACTCCAAAACATATTGAATGCCTCTACACCCAAACAACCATAGTGCGTAACGTCAATCACCTCTGTGAATTGATGACACTACGTTGAACTCATTGGCACCTCTATGCGGTCAATAATAAGTGCCTCTTGCACTGAAACAACCATAGTGGTTAACGTCAGTCGCCTCTTGTGTACTGATCCCACCAGGTCCAACTCATTAGCACATCTGTGCAATATAAAGATCGAGCACCGCGTATGCTTCGATTGCTATAGTGGTTACCGATAGGCACCTCTGCGCGCTGGCTCCACTATAAAACTCACATGCACCTCTGTGCCACAAATTCATACCCAAGCACCATTGTGCTAAAAGGAATGAGCGCCACTGCGCGGAGATAATAAGCAAGCACCTTTGTGCCCGAAACAATAGTCAGGCACCTCCGTGCACTAACCAACCTTCAATTTATTTAACATTGTTGACTCACCCAACCCACTCCTTTTACGAGGGCGCTTAGTGTGGAATCCAACCATCTAACGTCGTACAAAGTTTAAATTCACATCAACCCGGCTCGAAAGCCTTGCTCTGATACCAAGTGTCACGGCCATACCTTCGTTCACTCGACAAGTATGTCGTGCGGCACTTGAAAGGGACGTTTCTCGACCAAGTCAACCCTTGTTCTCTGTGTATCTTTGTTCACTCGGTAAGTATATCGTGCGGCATTTGAAAGGGACGCTTCCCAACCAAGTCAGCTTTGCTCTCTATAGATCTGTTCAAGATAAAACAAGCAACACGTCAGGTCTTAAGCCACAACATAATCCTTCAAGCCACGAGTCGATACCGTAGGGCATAGCTGATGCCCATAGTCGACTCCCACCTTCCCGGAAAAAGTGGTTTTATTAAATAAAAGAAATATTCGGGTTACAAAAGAAGACTCACCCACACCATCGACTTGGGCGGTAGGGGCCGCCTCGATGGTGTGTAGGATACGTACATGTACCAGTGGATCAGTCCAAACTCTGCCGACTGTCCACCCCGTACATATATACGAAAATAACTTTATAGAAATGACTCGAGTAGACACTGAAATGCTTGAAACGGGAACACTCTTCCCTAACTATGGAAATACAGACTCTTTTCCTTAAACATAACAATGATTGAAACGATGACAACTTATTACCTACTCAACCATGGGGCCTTATACATAGCTGGCCACGATATATCTACTCGGTTGTGGCCCTATACAGGGGATGGCCACAACATGCTGCAGCCACCTCCACAGGTGGGCTGATGAACAAGATGACAAGAAGGATTGGTGACTCACCCATTATCGGCGCGGGAACCTACGCATGTGACTTGTGCCGGGTGTCGTGCACAGGGGAAGGAGAAGCAATTATCCGAAGCACCCTGGCAAGGGATGTAGCTGCAGTAATGGAATACAAAGGGTTGAATCTGCATGAGGCAGTGGATTTTGTGATAAAGAACAGGTTGGATGAAGGCAAAGCTGGGCTAATTGCTGTGTCAAAGAATGGTGAGGTTGCTTGTGGGTTTAACACCAGCGGGATGTTTAGGGGCTGCGCCACCGAGGATGGGTTTATGGAGGTTGGTTTATGGTAATTTTTTTCCGGATAGCAATTTTGTGGTGGTGTGGGCAAACCCTGGAAGGTTTTACTTTTGATGATTTTCCTCGTGTTTAAGCTTGATAAAATGTCGGTATATCTGGTGTTTAGACCTTATTCGGCGAAGAACCATTGAAATACCGAATAATAATTTAGAATCTTCTTTCTCGATAATGTAATTTGCTAGTAACAATCTATCTTCATAAAATTTCTTTTATTTGGTTTATATCTTGATAATGTTTTGTTTTGTTTGATTTATTTTACGGTTAAACTCCAAAAATACTGCATATATTGAAATTTGAAATCTGATACGTGTATCAAATTGATTAAAATTGAGAATAAGTTTTCAGTCAGGCACGGTAGAAACATTGCAAAATTTCTGGCTGAAGTACCATGACGAACCAAATTTCTAGGATCCAAAGGCGCTAACAAACCAGAAAAAGTTACTGCATAGAGTTGGTTGTTAGTCCATCGATAGTCAGGTTATTCACATTGAAAAACCACTGTGGGTAGGTACTAATTGTTAAATAACTGGCCATTTTAATTTTTAATCACCAAATAATAAGGTCAAGATCGATCCATCTGCAATTGCTGCTGGATTCTTTCTCAGTTCATATAAATCCCTCTTTATTCTTATCCTGTATTAGTATGAATACATAGAAACAATGCAACATCTGGGACCTATAATAATATATATCCCGATCAGAAAGTGAGGAACATCCAGAGACATCTAAAAAGTTGAGCAATTATTAAAAATCGAAGAACAGAACTAGAAAAAATGATGGGAGCATTATTACTACTTGTTAAAGACTTGGACATGAACCCAAGGTATGAATCTGCCAACATCTCCCCGAGTCTAACCTGGGCCTGAGTTGTAAGATGTAGCCTATCTGGTTCCAGTGGTAGTGCCTTAGCGTCCACGCTTTTCACATTTTGGAGGCCTATATTTAACTGCGCTTCTCTCACTTCCTCAATATAGGGTCCCTCCCCTGATGCTAGAACCACCTAGTGACCAAGATTGACAATGTTTACTCAACCATCTAGGTTTTTACAATTTCAGAAACTTGTTTTGTTTCCCTAATCAGGTTTTACGTTTGCTGTATCAGAAGAAAATTCTTTAACCTATTATTCAAAAGGTCTATCATATATATGAATGCAATCTTTATCTATGGTTTTAATCAAAACATTTGAAGAAAAGAATCGATCAAACAAATGGTACCTGGAAAATTGGGAGGGTAGGAGCGTGCAGATCAGAACGTAAATCATTGAAAAATATCTTCAATCTACCTTCATACATTTCGGCATCTTCTTGACTGACCGTATCAGCCTCGCCTTGATACCAAAGCATTGCTCTGTAAACTCCGCCAGTCTGCTGCGCCATCTGAGCTCTCCTCACCAACTGCTCATAAAGAAACTCCCCTTTCTGCCATTCGTTTATGGTAGTCCCTCCCACGGCACATGGCACCAACCCTATCGGACCAAAGTTGGGGTCCTTGGTCAGTACGGCATTGGCAAAAGACATTCCAGGTCCAATCCCATCTGTTTTCCTGCCATCAATGTCAGCATGGATCGGCTCACGGGCTCGAACCCATGCCAGGTCCGCACTCAGCCTGAGGATTGAAGGGTTAGGTTGGCACTGTGGAGGAACAACACCGTCCCACGTGGGAATCCCGGTCGAAGCGTCATTGGCCACACCTCCACGACCGGCCATGTTGCTTTGTCCGGCCAGGATAATTATGTTCAATTTATGATGAAGTAGATTTTGACATTGGATATGTGAGGCGTGAGCCAGAAGAGCCAAGACAACGAAGGAAAGCATCAGAGATTTTGCGGCGTAGTGAGGCAAAAGGGAGGTTGATCTTTCTGCCTCTCACAGGAACCAGGACCGTGTTCAAAGCAAAAAATGATCGGTTGCTTGTGTTTATGGTTTACCTGTTGGTTTTCTTCTCATTTATTCTAATGTTCTATATTTGTCAGCAATACGGAGATGTTCATTTTCTTACAAAGCCTTCAACGTGAGCATTTCGTTTTCATAATTTAAATATGCTAACGATATTTCACCAGCTGAAAATCCGACTTGTGTTTGTCTTCATACTCATAAGAATCAAACGCTAGGTCTTGATTTTAATATTTTTCTTCAAATGGAATTTCAAATCCCAGAGTACCAGGCGGTAGGCATCGCTTATCTTTTATGCCAAATTAATGGTGGCACTTGGCATGGTTGGTGAGTTCATCCAAGCGTGTCCATACCAAACTTTAATTTTATTCGCTTGCCTAAAAATTCAACTTTTTTTTCCATTTTTTACACATTAACCAAACAGCTTTATTAATAAACAAAACAAAATCAAAACATAAACATAGTAAAAGTTTTAGAATATCTAAAACAACAACAACAAAAAAAATCATAAGTCTAAAAAAGGGTGAAGTGCTACACTAGTTAGATGAGACATTTCCTCTTTGAACTAAAAAAAAATATCTACGGTCTATTGTAAGAAAGGTCCATGGGGAGTTGTCAAAACACGACTAGAATAAATACCCAAAATCGGCAACAACCTTTCACGCCTATTCTCAAAAACGACGATTCGCTATAAATTATATCGGCAAACAACCCAAAAGGGGATCAAATTCTACGCGACCACCGAAAAACACGAATCAGAGACAAGCGATGTAAGGGTCACCGTATGAATACCAAAAATTGCAAAAGTAACCATAAAAACGTGACATAAGGCAAAGACGTGTCATAGAGACAGAAACGTGCCACAGAAGCAGAGAAAAACGCAATAAAATGTGCGAAAAAATAAAATAAATAAACGAAAACAAATAAAATGTAAATCATCGGCGGTCGACAACCAATATAAAAATTAGTGTCAGCCGCGATTAAACAAAAAAAAAAACAAGAGGCTATAGTTAAGAGAAAATTGAGAAGACCGCTAGTTTTACCTCATATTTTATTAACATATAAATTGAGTTACTCGAATGAAGTAAATATTTACTTTAGTAAATTCTATGCTAAATTGTCAGTTTAATTACTAATTTTTATTTAATTAGAGTTAAAATTGAAGAAAATAAATCAGTTACTTTTATAATAAAAATAATATAATTAAGTAATCACTGAATCTTGTCTTATTTAAAAAAAAACAGCGGCCACCCCGAGGATCTTGTACATGCATCCAAGGACACATCACAATTGATTTTAATGTATTCGATGGTCTCATCTTCTACACGGCATCTCCACACATGAAGAAGAAATGTGAATGGCCTTAGCTCTAAGGTTAGCATTAACAGCCAACGCATTGAAAAACTTTTTGTAAAAAAGAAAGAATCTTGGGGGTACTTTCAGGTTCTAAAGTCTTTTGTCCAGTCGGGGGATCATTGCTGGAGCAAGGAGAGTTCTCAATAATTTTTGAGCCATTATGGAGTGATATCCCAATTAATATAAAAGTTGGTAAGTTTTATTTAATTTGGTACTCGAACTAATAATCATGTACTAATTTAAGAATTTTTTCAAGTAATCTCATGATCGGTTTGGTACATGAACTTGGCATTATAAGTAATCTCACTATTATTTTGATTAGATACTAAAGTGAATTAATATACACAATGATACTTGAACTTGACGTGTTCCTCAATTTGATATTTGAATTTATTTTTGAATTAATTTGGTATCTGATGTGAAAAAAAAATCAAATTGATGTATGTGTTATCGTAACATATCAACAACTAATTAGACTGTAAATATAAAATTAATCGATCAGAATACTAACGTCATTAAGTGTCATGTATTATAATATAACTGATTATTAAAATGTTAACTCATTGCTAAATACTTACTTTTTTTTACTTCAGATATCAAATTGACTCAAATAAAAAAAATACCAATGTGTCTAACTTTATTCAACAACTCCCAGTTGTCATAGATTAATGCTTTATCTTATAAACAGACAGTTGAGTTGCATTGTCCCATTGTGAATGAAATTTGAAAGCAAATTTATGTGTTGGAGGCTCGGCAGAAACATATAATAAATAAAAGTAAATGATGTGGCTTAATGAGCTTTTCCTTTAATGGGCTCCAACTCTATTCCAAATCATGAGCTCAATGTGTCTAACTTCAAGGCCTAATAAGTTAAAAAAATTCAAGTTCCCAGTCCCAACCATTGTTTTGATAAACCTTTCCATTGTGTCACGAACCCTTTCTCGACTGTGGTACTAGTGAAGTTGGACTACTAAAATCTATTTTTTATATTTTCTCATTCGCATAAACATATGGATCATTTGCAAATTCATCATCATAAACATATAGATGATCGTGTTCGAGTAGTGTTGAGCTTGATTCGACTCAAAAACTCGCAAGTTTAAAATTATGAAATTCAAATTAAACTCAAAATCAAAAATTGAAGCTCGAACTCGAAATATTCATCTTTATAATTATTTTTATATATATTTTATGATTTTTCGAACTCACTCCCAATGCATAAATTCTAGACAAAATTTTAAAACTTATCTTTGACTCCATTATTCATTCCAAATTTTTTTTAACCCTATTACAAATATATTTTCACATGAATAATCAACAATAACATGCATTGTGAGTCACCAGCTCATAGGAGCATTGTTTATGCAACGTAAACATGTGTCTTCGTATGTGTCGGACACTAATGTTGGATATAAGTATTTTAAGTAAAATAAAGATAAGAAACTACACAATATAAACACATCAAAGAAATGTTACTTCCTTCTCCTAACAGGCATACTAAAATGTGAAACTACATCATTACATATAATAAAAAGAACAATATATTAATTTTTAAGTAGTTCATGAGTTTTTTGAGTCGAGTATCAAATTTTAAAATATAAAGCTCAAATAATTTGTGGTTAAAATTTAAATTTGAAAGTGTAGCTTTAGAATTTTAAAATTAAAATTTTATATTTTAATTTAAAAATAAAATTAGATCGGTTTGTGAAAACATAATTTCTCTCGTTACCGATACATGAAATATTAACTCCAACCTAAATATCCAATTTTTTTCAAGAGATATTACTAACTTTATTACCATTTTTACGGGTGCAAGTGTGCAACTTGCAAGTAAGACTTGGAAGAGCACGTAATTCACATTTTGGAAGGGTATGGTAATAATACGTGTAAGTTAAATAAACTTGGTAATGGCGCGTGTCATATTAATAGCTGTATACTAATAAATTAAAGAGTAAAGACTTCTTTTTTTAATAAAAGATAAATACTTCTAAAATCTTAACATTTCAAGATTTATAGATTTAAAATACTTATAATTGTATTGTTATAAAGAAATTTTTAATATTAAATTTTGATAATTATAATAAAGAAATAATGAGGACAATTCTACAGTAAATGACATATGTATTTCAATGTACCATTATTTATATGTATTTCAATGTATCATTAACTATTTTAATGTTCTATCATTTATATGTATTTCAATGTACCATTAACTATTTTAATTAGTTTTAAAATCGTAAGGATTGAAAGTGTTATTATTCACTTTTAGAACAAATTTTTTAAAAATATTTTTTTTATATTATTTTTTAGATTTTCTTTTATTTTCTAATTCAAAAAATAATTGAACTTTTATTACCATAATGATTCCAACATCCACTTTAATTTAAGGGTAAAATTCACAAATAGTTACTAAGCTTTAATCAATTATTCACTTTAGTAATCAAACTTCTAATTGCTTCAATGTTACCATTAAACTTTTAGTTTGTTCCAATTTGGCCACTGACCCATTAACAACCGTTAAAAGGGTGATGTGACTGTTAAAATATTTTACATAATAATATATTTAGTCCTCTACACTTACACATTCGAACAATTTAGTCCTAATAAGAAAGAAATAATAAATTTAACCCTTATTATTTCAATTTGACCCTATTTTTAATTAGAGATAATTTAATATTTTATTTTGATCCCTTAATTATGACTAATGTTATCTTGTCCCTTCTAATCTATCCTTTAAAATTTCATAAAAATTAATTAAATTATTACTATAAAAGGGGAAATTAAGTATACTTTTTAAAATGGACACTTTAATTTTTTAAATTTTTATTAGACCACCAAACACACATATATTTGTTATTATGCGTATTCAATTATACATAATAAAAGGGGAAATTAAATATATTTTTTAAAATTGATACTTGAGTTTTTTATGAAAATAATTTAATTAATTTATATAGCATCTACTAATCTAACTCTAAATTTTAAGGGTAAACTATGTTTAGTAAGTAATTGTACACTTTTGGTCATCAATTTTAAAAATTGACCGTTAATGGTAAACTATTTTTAGTAAGTAACTGTACACTTACGTTTTATTTTTTAAACATTTAGTCACTCGGATGTTAATTGTCGTTAGACACTAAAAGTGTGCTCACTTGACACAGTAAAAAAGGATAAAATCACCCTTCATGAGAAGAGGAACAAGAGTATGACCTGCAACCATAGCCAAAGAATGTAGAACCTACTCATAAGCAGGGTCGAATGGTCGAAGATACTGTCCATCCTGTATGTACAACAGAAAAGAATAACATATATGAGATGAACATCATTCCAGAAGGGCAAAAATCACCCTTCATTAGTTGAAAAAAGGCCACCAAATTTATCGATAATGGCATACTTTGGTAATATGTTACATCTAAAGTCGCCCAAACAAAACGAAACAAAGAGGCAGCCTCACTGTCCAACATTCCAACTCTTGCTCCCCATTATATATTATCCTTTTTTACTGTGCCAAGTCAGCACACCGTTAGTTTCTAACGACAATTAACACCCGAATGATCAAATGTTTAAAAAAAAACGTAAGTGACCATTCCAATAGTTTACCCTTAAAATTTAGAGTTGGATTGATGGATGTTAATGTATGCTATATAAATTAATTAAATTATCATCATAAAAAAACTCAAGTATCAATTTTAAAAAAAATTACTTAATTTTCCCTTTTTATTATGTATAATTGAATACGCATAATAACAAATATATGCGTGTTTCTTGCCTAATAAAATTTAAAAAATTGAAGTATCAATTTTAAAAAGTATACTTAATTTTCCCTTTATATAGTAATAATTTAACTAATCTTTATGAAATTTTAAAGGATGGATTGAGTATGGTTGGGATCGGGAGGGACAAGATAACATTAATCAAGGGATCAATATAAAATATTAAATTATCTCTAATTAAAAATAGGGTTAGATTGAAATAATGAGGGTTAAATTTATTATTTCTTTCGAATTAAGACTAAATTGTTTCAATGTATAAGCGTGGAGGACTACATGTGTTATTATACAAAATATTTTAACAGCCACATCACTTGTTAACGGGTCAGTAGCCAAATTGAAATAAAACTAAAAGTTTAATGGTAACATTCAAGCAATTGGAAGTTTAGTTACCAAGTGAATAATTGATCAAAGTTTATTGACCATTTGTGAACTTTACCTTTAAATTAAAGTGAATGTAAGAATTATTATAGTAATAAAAATTTAATTATTTTTTGAATTAAAAAATAAAAGAAAATCTGAAAAAATAATATAAAAATTATGTTTTAAGATTTTATTCTAAAAGGGAATAATAACACTTTCAGTCCTTAGTATTTTAAAACTAATTAAAACAATTAATGATACATTGTGATACATATGAATATCGGTACATTGCGGTATATGTCATTTGCTGTAGAATTATCCGAAATAATGATAGTAATGAAAATAACATAAAAAAATTATAATAACAAAGTATTTAATTTGTAAACATAATAGATATTTAATAATGTAAAACTAAATTTATATTTCAAGATGAGTTTTTCAAATATAATTGAAAATATGATAAATGTTATTCTTCTATTACGTATTTAAAAAACTAAAAAAATAAATTTTAAATATAATTATATATGTAACATATTTAGGAAAATATTGTAATTAGTAGACCACATTAAATTTTATTCGATTATAATTAATTAAGAATTAAGTGAATAATTTTTTTCCTGAATAAAGGTGATTACAAGTAGCATGTGTTCATAAATATTCTTAACTTTTTGATAAAACACACGCCTTGCAAACATTACGATTAAACCCATGTCTTTTAAGATGAAAATTATCCGTTATTTTATGAGACACTTGTTGGGTTCAATTAAGTGAATAATTATCTATTATAACTTTCAAACTTTTAATTTGATTTTATTCAATAAGTTTTATTGAATCAATTCTTAAAAGGTTGAAAACTAAAGGAATTACATGTATAACCATGTATAATGACTTTCAAACTTCTTTTAATTTATTTAATTAATGAGTTTCATCAAATTGTATGAGCCAACAAAATATTTTTAGAGAACTAAAATATCTAATAATCATACTATCTTAATAATTATATTATTGTAGAGTTATTTTATAATATTTAAACATATTTCTAATAAAATCTAAATAACTTTTAAAATCTTTTCCGGTGAATTAAATAGTATAAATAGATCAGATCATATCGATAAAAATTTGTTTTCTTATTATATTAAAAAATAATCTTATAATTTTCAAATTTATAAAGAAAAGATTACTCATCTAAAATTCCTCTTTTAAGAGTTTTAAAATACTTATAATTTTCATTTTAATTCTCTCTTCGCAAATGAGTTTTCATTTTGAAATTCGTTGTCCCGGTGACTGGTCATAACAACCGTTTCAGCTAGTCATCTGTCATCCTTATCCCCTTCCCATATATACATCCCTCCGTCTCCTCTTTCTGCTCCTTTCTTTAACCAAAGCTGACGCCCCATCTCCACCACCTTTCTCCAGCTCTCTCATCACTTCAAAAACCAGATTGTTATTGTTATTTTGTATGAGCTTTTGATTTTTTAATGATTCCGATGGCATCTACGAGGAAAGATGTTGATCGGATCAAAGGTCCATGGTGTCCAGAAGAAGACGAGGCTTTGCAGCGGCTGGTTCAGACGCACGGCCCCGGGAACTGGTCTTTAATAAGCAAATCGATACCGGGTCGAACTGGAAAATCTTGCAGGCTCCGATGGTGCAATCAGCTTTCCCCTGAGGTGGAGCACCGACCCTTCACTCCCGAAGAAGACGAGACCATAATCCGAGCCCATGATCGATTGGGTAACAAATGGGCCACTATCTCTCGACTCCTCAATGGGCGTACTGATAACGCGATAAAGAATCACTGGAACTCGATGCTCAAGCGAAAATGCCGTTTCATGACCAGATATTTGAATGTTGGTTCGTCGCAGCAGCTTAAAAAATCGGCAAGTCTTGGTGCTGGTAATAACATATCGGGTCTTTACTTGAACCGCGATAGTTCTTCAGGATCCGATGTGAGTGACTCGAGTTTACCAGCTGCCCCATCGGTTTACTCACCGTTAGCAAGAACTGGTTCTTGGGCCGTTTCTAGTCAGCACGTGGAAACGGCGTCATCCCCAACTAGTCCATCTACTATACTTAGCCTCTCGCTGCCCGGATCCAATCCTTGTGAAATCTCATATCCGACTCCCGTATCCGTTTCCGGATGCAAGATTGTTCCTATCCCCACAGAGGCTCCCGTACCGATACCAGCTGTTGGTTCGGTTCCGGTTCCAAGTGTGAAACAAATGGAGATGCAAAACGGGGCGTTTAGGATGGAGCAGCAGTTTTTTAGCGTTGAGTTTTTGGCAGTTATGCAAAAGATGATAGGGACAGAAGTGAGAAACTACATGTCTGGGATTGAACGAAATGGTCTTTTTCTTGCAAACTGAATAAATCAGAAATGCTGTTGTTAAGCGCATTGGTGTTAGCAAGCTCGAGTAGACAGCAACAAGAATCAACCGAAGAACAATGTCTTCTCTTTCTCTTGAGTTGTTTAGTCCCTTTCTTTGTTGGTCTAGTTGTTTTTGTGGCAGTGTATTATAAGTAAAAATAGAAATGAGCATCTAAATATCCAAATCAACTGTTTTTGCTGATATTTGATTTTCTTTTCTTCAATCAATGGGTTGAAAGAAGTTATCATAAAAGTAAGCAAAAGTTAATAATCGGTGGACAGTTGGGACACAACACAAACCATTTTTATATGATGTATGGTGTTTTGTCACAAAGCAAAACTGAAAATGAGTCCGGTGGATGCGTTTTTGTTTGATAGTAATCTAAGCGGTGCTTTTAAGATTTTAGGCATGTGGCAAAATCATTTTGCAACAGAATTTTTTAAAAGACAAGACAAGAAAAAGGCGTTTATAGGCCACTCTAGCAAATTATCCATTATAGTTCTATCATAATCGTGGCCCATGGCAGCGTCTATTAGCTCTTCTGTCCAACAAGTCATTGCAACAGCTGCTCCTTTTTTTTTTTCTTCCACTTTTGACCCATGCATGGAATCCGCTGCTTCTTATGGCTCAAATCCCATAAAAATATATAAGTTTCATGTAGTTACAATCGGACATTTAAATAGCGATTGCTATTCGACCAACATATCTGCATCTAGGATTTTCACCATTTAAGATGATCAACAAATCTCAAAATTATAATAAATCATTGGATGTTTATCTAATTTAACATCTATTTTTAGGGTGTTATTGATTTAGTCATTCAAATAAAAATTCTTATACTTGAATTATCCAATTTTTAATATGTTATCAATTTTGTTGTCATTGTTTGAAAACTGTTAAATACATCTTAACACTGTACACTATCTCTAATAAGTAATAACAAGATAGGGAAAATAATTTTTAAACCCCAAAATTGAAACTAATTATATCTGTTTTATAAAATATATTAATTATAAACTAATATTATAATTAATATGTTCTTATAAAATAAAGAAAAAGTACTTTGATACACAATCTTATGTAAATTTTAGGGTTTAGGGGTTTAGTGTGTAGGGTGTAGAATTTAAGTTTTATGGTTATAATTTAGAGTTTAGGATTTAAGGTTTAGGGTGCTAGGGTTTGGCATTTAGGTTTTAAATTTTTTAGAAAGTTGTTTAATTTTTTATACAGCTTGTGTATCAAAATATTACCCTAAAATAAATATGATTAGTTTTTATACTTGTTTAACCTAAAAATTATTTATTGCAATTATATAACAAATATTTCAGTTGGGTGCAATGATTTGGGTTCAGTTTGATTCCTCCAATTTTCAAACCTGTTTTTTTTTTTTTTGGACGAATAAGGTGATGAAATGATGTGTTGAATTAAGATGTTGTCAAGTGTTTAACTGTTTTCTGATAGCAGTGATTAAATTGATAATATCATAGACATTAAAGGACCATTTTAAGTAATTTACCGTAAATCATTTACGACTATGACTATGTAAAGAATGGTCAAGCGGATGCATATAAGTTACTCATATTTTGTTGATCATTTACCACTTTGAGTCTTTGACCATTTAAAAAATCTAACTCAAATGCTATCCAGTATATTACCTCATGGAGTTACACTGTTGACCAAAATGGTTTGTGGAAGAAATCAACCGATAATATAACGACAGACCTCTGTAGAAGTATTCTCCAATTATTGCACAATTGCAAGTTGATAAAATCAGATCGACTAATGTTTTTCCCACTTAATCTTATTTGAATCATCTCTCGTATTGACTTGTAGTTGATACAAATCATAGCAAAGTTGGAAAAGTACACAAAAGCAACTGGTTCATTTTAATTGGACTTCAATGTAAAGCAAAAACAGTAAACTATAGAATGAGCGTATTTAACTATGTTGGTAAAGCCTGTGTAATTGTCCAACAGAAGAGACAAAAAGACATGACAATGGTTCGTTGTTTCGGGCTTTGAGAATGCTTCCTCGCTCATTGTTTTTCCACAAGGGGAAGCAGCATCTGAACTACTTCCCCCATCGTCGGTCTTGTACCTTTGTCTTCCTGCACACACTGGAGAGCTACTTTAACCAAGATTGACATCTCGGCCATGTCGTATTTCCCCTCCAATGTCGGGTCTACTATCATTGCCTTCCATGTTTCTGTTATATCTGTGTCCATCTTCTCTTTTACCCATTTACTTAACGTTCTCTGCATTAGCTTCTTACCGTCAATGCCATGGACTCCCATTGAAGGGCTTCTCCCGGTTACCAACTCCAATAAAACGATTCCATAGCTATAAACATCCACCTTGGAGGTGATGGGCATGTTCAACACCCACTCAGGCGCCATGTAACCTCTTGTTCCTCGCAATCTCGAGATTTTCGAATACTTGACATCGCCTCTGTTTAGCAACCAAGACAGGCCGAAGTCTGACACTTTAGGCTGATAATTAGAGTCTATGAGAATGTTTTGAGGCTTTATATCACAGTGGAGAATCCACTCTAAACATTCTTCATGTATATAAGCTAGGCCTTTTGCTGTTCCCACTGCAATTTGAAATCTTTTTTTCCAATCTAGTGTTTTGGAAGACAGGTTTTCCGCCAAGGATCCGTGTTCCATGTACTCATAAACCAAAAGCTTGTGCTTTCCCTCTACACAGTATCCCCACAAATCTATCAAATTCATGTGGTTAAGCTTCCCAATGGTGTTCAGTTCTGCTAGGAATTCAGCTTCCCCGTGATTCGCATCAATGAGTCGCTTGATAGCAGCAATTCGATCATCGGACAGTTTGCCTTTGTACACAATTCCCCCAGCGCCTCTTCCGATTTCTGTCTTGAAACCATTTGTTGCGTTATCAAGCTCAGCATAGGTGAATTTTCTGAAGTTTGTTGCAGCGAGATGGTAGCCTCCTGTTGGGTGTGAATCTTGACGAGTTCTAATCAAGAAATACCAGACTAGAAAGATAACGAAAAACTCGATTCCTCCGATGACGCCCGCAGACCAAAGGAGGATTTTCAATGATGGATTTTCAGGTCTTTTTGGATACGGTCGGTTCAGTTGCTCAACTCGAGCAGAGCATTCAAGCTCGTAATCTTTAAGGGGCTTGTTGTAGGAGGACAAATGTGCCTTGGGGAATTTCAAATAGAAGTCTCCACCATAACTTGGCTCATGATGCCCATTCCATAACTGTGTTTTGGGATAACAATATGTGGTATATGGCTGGTTGGTTTTCATCGCTATAAATTGGAAACCTTTGCAATCGCAAACCTGAAGGCATAGGTTCTTACACCGCTCTAAGGTGTAATTTGGAAACAAGCCATAATCGTAGCTGTAAAATTCTGAATGATCGAGTTTCAGAAAACCAACGTCAGATTCATTACAAGAAAGATCAAACTCAGGTTCGCAACCAAGGGACCAATCTGTGTGATCCTTCATCTTGTATCCTGGAATGCAAGAACATTTCCTGCCAAAACTAGGAATGAAGCTGCATATACTGTTTGGTCCACAGCTTCCATGAACAAGGCATGATTGAGGGAAGGATTGCCATGAAACACCCCACGAGTGTCCTCCTTCACTTAGACTGTATAATCGAATACTGCCATCGAAGTCAAGTTTCAGTCTTCTTTGAATCTTTGAGCCATAATCAGCTGACTTGAAAGTAAAATCATCTGTCGAACTAAAATTTCCCAAGCTGTCAAGAACCGCGATTCTGCTA
The DNA here is from genome assembly GCA_019671005.1 of Hibiscus mutabilis. Taxonomy (NCBI): domain Eukaryota; kingdom Viridiplantae; phylum Streptophyta; class Magnoliopsida; order Malvales; family Malvaceae; genus Hibiscus; species Hibiscus mutabilis. Next base: position 92,196 of record JAGYYJ010002320.1, read on the forward strand.
TCGTTGTAATTGGATCTTCCGGCTTCTGCTCTCAGAACCGAAGGGTCTGGCCAATAGACACTTGAAACCTCGGGACCGTCGTATAAAAGACACAGAACGTTATCGGTGTCGAAATAAAAATTGAAAAAACCTGAGGAGTAGTTGCTTTGACTTCTTGATGAGACAAGCCTTGAATCCTTAGTAAATTGTTGAAGAGGAAGCAAGGTATCCGTAGGGGAATCAAAGCTTTGCCAAAGTTTGGCACCCTCCAAATCATGCAGGACCAGATTGCCACTATCATAGAGTTTTATATGCGTAGGGGAAAGGGAAGCGGTGTTGGTCTCCCAAGCAATGATGCGCCTAGCATCAGTCATGATAAGTTTGCCCGTTTTGGTAAGGGAGAGCTTTGATTGTCTGCCATTGGCGGGGTGGTCGCGGTTTGCCATCCACACCAGGGTGCAGTTATCAAGGCAGGGTGGTTTGTTGAACCATATGGCAAAGCAATAGGCGTTTTGGCCTATGGGGTGGAATCCGGCACTGAAAGTGCCGTCTAGTGAGGTCAGAACGTCACCTGCAGTTTCCACTGACAGCGATGAGCCCTCCCTTAGAGTATCAGGAGATGAAGATGAAAGAGGGAAACAAAGAATCAAAGGGAGGAGGAGAATAGTAAATGGTCCGGCCATTGATCTCGTGCGAGATTGGAGAATGGATTCGGCAATTGGCAGTTTAAGAGCTGTACCTGTATTTTGTGAGATTTGCAGGGAGTACTAATTATTGAGAGACAAGAACATCCGACTCCATCTGTTTTGTCGAGACATCCGAGTCCATTTACTCATAGGCGGCTCAGGAAAAGTATTCAACCTGCTCAGCCCGTTAACCGTCGGTTTCAAAAAGTACTTTTGAAGTGCTTAATAGTTAAAAAAGTACTCGAATTATATTTTAGTTTAGTATTTAATGTTTTTTCAGGACATTTTAGTTCTTAACGTTTCATTTTATAATTTAAATTAAATTTTTTCATGGCGGACTTTAAAAAAAATTTGTTATCTAATAAAAACATAACATATGACATATTCATGTATTTTCTTTAATTTTTATTTTTCTAAAAAATAGAAAATCTTTAATTTTATAAAAAAACTTAAAATATTTAATTTCTCTAAAAACCTCAAACTCAAACCCTAGATCCTTAAATTTCTCCCCTCCCACCACTGATTTAACCACTATCGGCCACCCTTACCTTCGTCAACCCTCCACGACTGAAAGCCCCATGATCCCGTCGTCGAAAATTGACGAATGAACCATCGATTGTTCCATCGATGAACATCTAAAAATAAAGAAAAAATAGACCAATTGAGCTTCTAACCGACGACTACAGGGTAAGGGATGTTGAAGGGTGAAGTACCCGATACTTGGGTGGTGAACGGTGAATCGCCGATATGGGGATGTCGGACGATAAGGGAAATGTAATTTAAGGGTTTGTTTGAAAAAAATTAAAACTTTGAGGTTTTTTAAGAAATATATAATTTTAAAGTAATTCAGAAAATAAATAAAACAAGCTTTTTAATTATCTTCCTACCCTCTTTTGATTTAGTCCAAATTTATGTTAGTGGGTTATTTAGTTATTATAATGCATGTATATATTATATAGCATGATTTATATAGTTTTTATGCTCTTGCTTAATTTGTGGTTTGATGAATATATATATATATATATTATGTAATTATATTAAACATATAATGTATGATTTATATATACTCTATAGTTTACATAACACATAATCCTTATGTAATATATATAGTATGGTTTATATGATGTATACCTTTATATATATAACCCCTAGTCTTTATATCATAATACATAATATAGTTTATACATATTTTGCTTTTATATATATATATATATATATATATATATATATATATATATATATATATATATGAAATATGATTTAAATATAATATATAGTGTATATATATAAAGCGTTTTTTTATAATAGAGTTTTTACATAATATATAGTTTTACTACGTGACTAACTTTTAAAGTTTTCAATATACCTTTTTAAAGCTTATAATTCTGTGACATGTAGTATTTAATCATATAGTTGATGTTTTTGTTTTCTTTGCCTTTTTAGCTTGGGCCTCCTTTTGGGGCCTACTAGCTTTTAGGGAGTTTTGGGCCTTTTAGTGGTTTAGGCTTTGTTTATTTGATTAGTTAAGTTTTGGGCATTTAGGTCTTGGGCCTAGTTTTTTTGGGGGCTTTAGATTAGGTTAAATGAATTAATTGGATTAATTTAAATTACTTGCTCGTCTTATAGGAACGTGATTTCTAAATTAATTAAATTAATTCTAGATTTAGATTCCTTAGGGCCTTGGTTAGATTAAAGTTCGGATTAATCTAAGGAATTTTAATTTGCTCTTGGCTCATTAGAGTAAATGTTAAATTCGTTAAATTAATTGAACGTTTCTTAACGGCTTAGGATAAAATTAATTTCAAACTTAGATTGACGCTTAAATTCCCGATTAATTGTCTTAATTTGTTAGAGTTTTAGTCTTTTAGAGCTGATTAATTTAGGATTAAATACTAGAATCACTTAATTAATAGTTAGGTCACTAATTGAACTTAAATAATTTAGGTCTTTTTTAGGTTAGGTCTTGGGGTGGGCCTTATGTGTATCTTTTATGCCTTTGTTTGTCATCTCCTATTTTATCATTCATGTGACTGTAACGTTTGATTGTACATTAATTAATTTGGATTACAAGAAGGGAGAGGTATCTATTAGTTCCGATATTTGGGTCATAACAGTCCGAGCTTATAGGATGTTGACCAAATATTTGAATTAATCCTTACTAACTCAAGACAAAATTAAAACTGGACGAAGGCATTACATCATATCTTAACTGCTTGCACCATGCATAAAGGTGACGTGCGAGATTCAAACCATAAATTAACACGACAGTCGGGCGTATTTGATGTCAGTTTAATCTATGGCTCAGTGTATCGTCAGTCTTATTAATTAAATGTCCAATTAATTTGAATCCACCAGTTTGATAAAGCCTGTTCAATTAAGGTCATCGAATTAAATTCTTTTTCAAATTTCGACAATTTCCTTCGATTAAAAGCAACAAATATTTTGGTACCGATTTTTGGGCGTGATGGGGGTGCTAATCCTTCCCCATACGTAACCAACTCCCGAACCCTTTCAAAATGAATCTATGGTTTTGTGGTGTCCAGCCTACCTTATCCGAGTGGTCGGTGGCGACTTCTAGTTTTCAATCAGTTTTCCAAAGAAAAAGAATTTTTAAAAGAAATCCCTTTAAACCAAGATTACAAAGAAAGGATTTTTGGGATAACCCGTAGTGCTGAACTTTTATTTTTAAAAATTTTTTTTTCTGAAAAACGTCACTACAAGTTGCATCCACCACCGAGGAATATGTTTCCTTATAATTGATTTCATGTCTTTGCGAGAATCATTGTGCAACCGAACGAGCTTTATATCTCGCGATTTCCCCTTTTTCATTTCTATTTCTCACAAAGACTCATTTATATCCATGAGCTTTACACATTCTGATGTATGGGCTATAAGCCCAAATACTTCTCTTTTCGAAAGAGATTTTAGTTTCACCTCAATTGCCTTTCTATTTTTGGCCAATGATTTATTTGGTTACATTGTCCAATTGACAATGGTTCATGATCCACATCAAAATCTCTAGTGCTATATTGCATGCAAATATATTATCGACGTCGATTTGATTTCGATTCCACTTATTACCAGACATGATATAATCTATTGAGATTTTTTTATTATCAGGTACCTGATTCATGTTAATGTCTCTGTTTGAGACCTTTTAATCTCTTCTAGAGATTTTCATAATACGTTGATTCCTCAATCAGACCATCATAAAATATAGCTCCTTTTATTTTTCGAGAATTTTATCTTTGGAACCTACTTGTCTACCACGCTATAGGCGTAAGTTAGACTCATTAGCAACTAGAGTTTGTCCTTCTAGGACATCACATTTAATTGGAGCATTCATAGCTGGTATATGTGACTTAGTCGTTCTTTTAGAGTCAGCAAAATCATCTGGCAATTGATTTGCTAAATGAATTATCCTTTGAACTTATAGTTCACATTGTTGAGTACGTGGATCAAACTAAGATAATGATAATTTATTCCAACTTATTTCTTTTTCCAACTATTTATTTTCTCCCACTAATGTTGAGAAAACTAACTCATTAAAACGATATTCAACAAATCAAGATGTAAATAAATTCCTCATATGAAGCTCGAGATATTTAATTATCGAAGGGGATTTAAATTCGAAATATATTCCCAACCTCCTTTGAGGACTCATCTTTGTGCTTGTGGTGGAGCAATTAGAACATATACCGCACACCCAAAAATTCTAAGATGAGAACTATTTGGTTCCTCACCAAAAACCATATGTAATGGGGAGAACTTATGATAATTTGTTGGCTTGATGCGAATCAGTGATGCTACATATAAAATGATATGTCACCAGCATTATCAAGAGTGATTATATTTATAGGGTAATCTAAAAAATGTGCTCATAATGTTATCAACTGAGCAAGTAACCTCACAAACGCCAAGTTGCGGGTTGATAATAAGGATAAATATGATCATCTAGTCAATGCATTGATTAAAAATGTAAAATATCTAGATGATCTATAAGAATGGTGTATGGGCTCACATATATCACCATTATCTGTTCTAGAAAATTAATAGATTCATAATCCATCTTAGCTGGCGATGGTTGAATAATCAATTTACTTTGAGAGCAAGCATCACATAAAAGAAACATTATTTTGAAGAATCTGCCAGTTCTTCAATCAATGACCACATGAAGTGTCAATAAATTTTCGCGTCGTAATTGAACCAGGATGGCCTAACCGATCATGCAAAATAATAAAGTTATCAGTAAACTTTTGGTTTACAATAGCATAAGCTTCAATTTGTACTAATTCTTGTGTAGTACAATCCGAATAACAATGCATGTAATTTTGTCAAGATTTTCTTATTGCCTTGGTTTATACTCATAATATAGAGATAGTCAGCATCCCCTTGACTAATAGTCACATTATGATATTCATTTCTGTGAATATCTTTAAAATTCAATAAATCTCTTTGCAATTTTGGCAAGTATAATGCATTGTGAATATGGAATAGAGTTCCATTTGACAATAACATATTTGCTCTTCCAGAGCCTTCTATGATATTAGTACTTCCGGATATAGTACTCGCTTTATTCCCTTGCATTTTAAATGGGAAAATATGTATAATTATGCACATTTCAATATATGCTTTGTTCCATTCACTTCGGGGAATGAAATATATGTGCTTTGTACCATTCACTTCAGGGAATGAAAAATATTAAATATAGCACATATCAAATCAATTATCTATCAAAGATAATGTCACAATAACTTATTACTCTTCTAGAGCATTGACATTTTAGTACTTTGAGATATAGTACTCACATTTTCCTCATTGAATTTAAATGGAAAAATAGTTCTTATGTTTAAGTATAATATGAGTACTTGCACTATCTGCTAATCATAAATCGCCACAATCCATTGCATATTTTATTCCAGAAGTAATCATATTCTTCAAAGGATAAATAAACATAAAGCGTAACTAAATGATATGTAAAAGAAAATAACATAAAAATAATAAATAAAACAAATTAACATAAAACAAAATAAATAAAGGATCAATTATTCCCTTTAGAGGTTATAAGAGAAATAAAATCAATGGCGAATTATTCCCTTCAAGGGTTATGAGGAAATCAACAATATCTAATTGAGTTAGACCAAAATCGCCATAATTATTTTTGCCATAAATAAAATTTGTTTATATTTTCTTTCCTTTATCATTCATGATTGTGGATAAAGGTCCATAATGCTTCGACGTTCAGCAAATACAAAGCCAATAATTTAAGTTGTCACATCTATGACACATAGATTCCTCTTTCTTGGAATGATATTTTGCACTATTGTCATCTTTATTGTTCCCCTTGTGGTTGGTATAATTATTCTTAAAATGACCATAATGTCTATGTCCATAGCCTTGACCATGACCATAACTACTAATGTGACATTTATTTCTTTTTCCATTATAAAATCTCACATTCACTTCAGGGAATGGAGTGGATCCAGTGGGCCTTTAAAATATTTTCCACGATATTGTGTTTGAGGACAATATTATTTGCATGAAAAGTGGAGTATGTTTTTCTAACATATCCTCATCAGAAATATTTTGACCACATAACTTCAATTGTGAAGTAATTTGAAATATAACAGAGTTATACTCGCTTACTGATTTAAAATTCAACAGTTTTCTGATGGTTGCATTGTTCCTTTATATTATTCCAAGGAATAAGAGGATCTTTCACCGTTAATTATTTAGATTTCAACCCCTCATGGAGGTGACGGCGAAGAAGTATAATGACTCTAGCCTTATTTTGAGCAGATTATTCTAAACATTTAATCCTCGTACGCGACATTGTTAAACTTGTTCACAAGGTCCTTTAGAAACCTTCTTTGAGACCAATAGCTTCGCAGAATGGGATGTCCAACCAATATACTTGGATTAAACCAACAGAACAGAGAACATAAATCACCATAATTTATAACAGTCTTCTTGTAGATCATAAATCACCATAATTTATTGCACTTTAAAATTGTAATTTAAAGAATAAAAATAAAATAGAGTTTACCAATATTGATTTTCCTTTCGAGGACAATGGAGATATAAATTACCAAGACAACTCCTCGTAATCTCTTTATGTCATATCTCTTTCCAAGCCATTTAAAGATATCATGTAAAACTCAAAATATGGTTAAAAATACCAACTTTAATCAATAAAATAACACAAATAAATATTAATGAGCATACGACATAACTTTCTTATCCCATAATTAAAGCCTCTACTTCGAGAAGCATTGGTCAAGTCGCACAACCCTTTGCAATGTAAGAATCAAAATTTTCTTTTTCTTCTTCTAGTAAAATACTCAAAAATTTCTTGTTTCCTTTGTATTACTATTGCGAACCCGAACATGGCGAAGTCTATATTATTTATAGAAGTTGCTGCTACGAGGAAAAATCTATCTGAGAGAAAAATAAATTCTAGAAAAAAGTGACAGATAATTAAGGGTGATTGGTCAAATATTCAAAATATTAAACGAAACAATAATCGAACAATATATCAAAATACACTGACCTCAATATAAGAGTGGTTAATCAATCTTTATATCGATATACAAATAAACAAAACATACTAGAATTTCCAAGCTAAGTTGAATATATAGTAGATGTAATCACCAATATCTTGTTGAAATCTTTTTTGTGGATTACCGACAAGAACCACAGTTATTGAGTGAGATCGTACTGATAACGTGTTGTGAATAAATTAAAGAGCAAGAATAAAATAAATAAACAAGAACACGAACAAGATGAGAGACAGAGAGAGACTTGCATTATATTCTCAAAGTAGGGTTGTGTACAATATTTTCTCCAAACTCTATATTTATAGGCATAAGATGGAAACCCTAATTTCAATGGGTATTAAGCTCTAGTAATAAAGTACATTAAAGTCTCATTTAATATATGGATATCCACCATAAATAAAGATATTCATAGATCTCATTTTTTTATTCGGTGAAATACAATTTGTTAACCATGGAATTTAACCTTTTGAACTGTTTTTATTAGGGATAGTGTCATTATTATCTTCCAAGGAATTATTATTATTATTATTGAAGTTTGTATTTTTAATAAAAATATCGGTCAAGTTTGGCAATTAGCGGATAGCTGATAGCAGATTATATTAGCTGGTAACAGATAACTGATTGCATTAGCTGATTTGACTGTTGGATTATATTAGTTGATTGTATAAAAATATTTGGTAAAATTAAGTGGTAGTTTATAGTTGTTTGATTATTTAAACAAGCAAAATGACATATAAGGATATGATTATATTCGATACTTGTTTGAATAATTTATTAATTAGATTATGAAAAATGATTTTTTAATATAACATTACTAAGCATATATATATTAATTTATTATTTGTATTAGTATTTTTAATAAAATTTAATTAATTATTAAATTTAAATATAAATATAAATACGCAAGAATAAAAATAAAAAAATAAAAATATTAGTTTATAAATGTCACAATGTAAATACGTGATGGTGAATAACTAAAATAGAAAATGTTAAATTTAGGTTATTTGAAGATTTTTTATAATTGTTAGGGGTATAAGGGTCTTTATAACTTTTATGTCAAAACCTCTAATTTCAAAAGGCTCATATTAACAGCTTTTTCAAGATTAGAGGTTTCACCCTAATCCGTTATTCACCAAACATCTAAATTAATAGATTTGATTAGTCAAACCTCTAATTTTAGCTCAAACCACTATTTACCAAACAACGCAATCATCTTTTATAGAACCATGCATGGTAAACCCTAGCCCCGCTCTCCCCCATTATAATCCATATTTCGTTTTTCCTTAGTTCTTGATTCATTGCGGTGGCGTCAATTTTAATGCTAGTCTTCACCGCCAGTAGTTCTTTTATTTTATTTTTTATATCAAGTTCTTGTCTTATATATAGAGAGAGATATATGATCCAGTTACATGGTATAAAACTCATTTAGTTTTACACTAATTCATGACCATTGGATGAGTGAAATGGATGGATGAGATTAACGGTAAAAAATGTGAAGATTATCACTTGGGAAAAAAGATAAGGAAAGATCTTAGCCATTTATTTCCATCATCCAACGGTCCAAAAATAGGGTAAAACTTATTGAGTTTTACACAATGTAAGTGGATCCTAACCCTATATATATGAGATATGATCCAGTTATATAGTGTAATTTTTTTTAACTTTTACACTTTTTTTAATCGTTGGATGAGTGAAACGGATGAATAAGATTAATAGTGGGTTATGTGAAGATTATAACTTGGAAGAAAAAAAAGAAAGGAGTTAATTTGAGCCATCCATTTCCCCTATCTAACGATCCAGAAACGTGAACGTGTGTATATATATTTGAAAGATCATTTAATGTAGTTGAAATAGCTGAATTTTGGGTTGTTCGATCAAGTAAGGGAAATTCAATGGAATTCATACTCAATGTTATTATTATTTTGACTTTTTTCTTTCTTTTTATTATCTGAAGATTCAGGAATATATAGGGTGTTCTTCTATTTTTATCTGCATTTGTGGCACGCTTTTGCCTTATAGCACATTATCGTCTACCATTGTGATAGATCTGCGTTCGTGGATACATCTTTTGCGACGTCTGGCTCTGATTTATGAGTTGTCAGTGGTCTTCAGTAGTTTGATCTCCTTTTGTGGTCTATTTGTCGAAGTCTGTTTTATGAAGCAGCCTTCAATATTGTTGGTTTTGCTCATCACTCATACTTCAATCCTGGAGCGTGTAGGTAGATGAAGACAAAAAGTCTTGCTCTCTGCTTACTATTTCTCTGGTGTCTCATCTTTATCTGTTTTGCAGCCCACTAAATGTATTTTGTTGATATGATGTTTCGTTTTCTATTTTTTTCAATTTAGATTTATTCTGTTTTTATTTTTCTACTACAATTTCTTTTCATTATTTTTTATTTTGATTTTTAATAAAAATTAGACGACATTTAAAAAATATTTGTATTTTTAATAAAAAATTAAATGCGGTACACATATCATATTAAATATTATCTTAAAGTACAAGTCTTACCTTAGGACCTTTTGTCGAAGTCCAAATACCAAATATTACATTCTTCTTCTTTTTCTTCTTCTTAGACTTTGTAACACCCACAATGGTAGTGGAAGAAAAGAATTATGTAAAAAATTCTATCAACTATAAGCGTTGGTTGGTAGAGAAGTTGTACACATATTTATGTTTTTTCTAATTGAATTAGTGTATAGTTAATTTGTTGATTTAATAAGTTTAAATATATTTTTGGTACTTAAATTAAATTTTTTAAAGTTGATACTTAAAAAATTGTTGCTCTCAAATTGGTATTTGAACTTGCTCTCAAAATGGTACTTAAGCTAGACACCTTCTCTCAAGTTGATACATAAATAATTTTTCTCTCAAGTTAGTACTTAAACTAGACACTTTCTCCCGTATTGATATTAACTTATATACTCTATCAATTTAATTTTAGTTATAAACAAATCAGTAAATTTAACCCTATATATTTAAAATCCTATCAATATACTCTTTGTTATTCTCCTGAATTGTTTGCTCTCTTTCCATAAATATTATATTACTTTCATAGTATAATAAAAGTTTAACAATAACTTTCAACTACTGCTTTGATCCAATAGGCTCGTTTGTTCTGACAGTATCACAAAAGATTATTAAATTATTAGAACTTTTAAATATAAAGGGTTAAATTTATTGAATTATTTTAAATTAGGAGGAACTTGATAGACTATATAAATTTTGGGACAAAAACTATTGATAAAAACACCAAAACGGTGGATGAAATTAAAGTTTGGATATCAAATTTGGAGCAAAAATTATTTAGGTGCTAACATGCAAGATGGTGTTTAGTTCATGTACCAACTTGAGAGTAATGTTTCGTTAGCTACCAATTTGAGAGGAGGTGTCCAATTTAGATATCAAATACTCTCTATGTCCAATTAACTTTGTTCTCTATTGGCTTTTTTTGTTAAAAATTTTTAACTTTAAGTTCTTATTATTTAAATTTTATTATTGATAAAATGTGCACAAAATATATTTTAAAATATATATTTTAAAAAATTTAATTGACTAATATGTTAAAATAATAATTATTAAAATTTAAAATTTTTTACTTTGTAAAAATCAATATAAACCAAATTTAATTTAACAAAATAATTATTTGTTTAACTAATTAAATATTTTTTATGAATCGATGTCGAATTAATTCGTTATAAATGTAATAAAAAAATTTAATTATCTGTATTAATTGTCATTATTATTCTTTTCCCAAGAAATAGATTTCAGTCCTCATTCGTATAATTGGAAAAAAGAAAAGGACGGATTGAATTCTTTGTCTCGTATAATTGATGTCATCCAATTGAAGACTATACAGCCATCAACCCTTTCTTATGTTCATGTATCCAACACAAATTCAAGTCTTATCTATTTACTTTGATAAATTTCTTGACCTTTAGAACCTGACTTTTCAAAACCCAGTGTCACAAAATTCAATTCAAATCAATGTATTAATTTATTTAATATTTCACTATCATTAATCCTAACTGACATGTTGATCAGGGATGGAGATGTTATTAAATTCAATCACTCGGTAAATATTTTAGTTTAATACTTTATTTTTTTTGTAGAAAATAAATATTTATATTAAAAAATATAAGAGTTTATTAAATATATAATCAATTAGGTGTTTATAGTAAACAGTTTGGTATCGCTTAAGCATGTATTGAATTCGAAACATTATGTATGCAAAAAAAATTGCTAGAAGATTTTCCTAGCAAAGTAAGTGTGCAGCGCGGATTGGATTGGTTAGGGCACGTGTCTTTAAAAAAAATTGTCCAATACCTATTTAGGTCCATATAACTTTAAATATTTGACAAATTAGACATTGCCCTATGAATTTTGAATTTAAATACTTAACAAACCCTTGCGTTTTTCAAATTTAATATTTTAGCCTTTGTCAATGTTCGATCCTGGCTCCACCCGTGATCTTGATTATACCGTATTTATGATCAAAGCACCGGGAGGTTTGAAGTTCATCGCATTAACACTTTCCAATGGTAGCAATGAGTTAACAGAATGCACACGCATTGTTTTAATGTAAATGTTTTTTAAGCTTGGTTTCAACTTATAACCCAAAATGCAATTCCTACATAACAGGTTTATTCCCAATCATTACATAATGAACTGTGCTGGAAGAAGTAAAGGAAACAAAAATATATGACATTGATTCGATGTTTCTGAGATTGAACATGAACATGTTTTGTTCAATGCTTTTCTTCAAGTTGAAGAAGCATCCGAACAACTTCACCCGTGGTCGGTCTCGCATCTTTATCCTCTTCAACACATCGGAGAGCTACGGTGATCAAGATCGACATCTCGGCCGTGTCGTATTGCCCCTCCAACGTTGGGTCTATGATCATCTCCATCCATGTTTCTGTCGCATCCATAGTCTCCTTCACCCATTTGATTAACGTTCTTTCACCTTCAATTCCCTGGGAATGACTTCTTCCGGTGACCAACTCCAGTAAAACGATCCCGTAGCTGTAGACATCCACTTTGGAGGTGATGGGCATGTTGAACACCCACTCCGGTGCCATGTAACCTCTGGTTCCTCTTAACCTTGAAATTTTCGAATTCTTTACATCGCCTCGGTTTAGCAACCATGACAGGCCAAAGTCTGACACTTTAGGCTGGTAATTTGAGTCTATGAGAATGTTTTGAGGCTTTATATCGCAGTGAAGAATCCACTCCAAACATTCTTCATGTAAGTAAGCTAAGCCTTTTGCAGTTCCTAATGCGATTTGAAATCTTTTTTCCCAATCAAGTGTTTTGGAAGAGAGGTTTTCCGCCAAGGATCCGTGTTCCATGTACTCGTAGACCAAAAGCTTGTGCTTTCCCTCCACGCAATATCCCCACAGGTCTATCAAATTCATGTGATTAAGCTTCCCAATGGTGTTCACTTCTGCTAGAAATTCAGCTTCCCCATGATTCGCATCGATGAGTCGCTTGATAGCAGCGATTCGATCATCCGACAGTTTGCCTTTGTACACGATTCCTCCAGCGCCTCGTCCGATTTCTTTCCTGAAACCATTTGTTGCCTTATCAAGCTCGGCATAGGTGAATTTTCTGAACCCTGTTGCAGCAATTAGGTGGTAGATTCCCATTTGGTCTGACTCGTGCTGCGTTCTAATCAAGAAAAACCAAACCAAGAAAATGATTAGAAACTCTACTCCTCCAATGGCACAGGTAGACCAGAGAACGGTGTTTTTCGATAGAAACCGAAGGAACAACTTGAATGGCTCGTTTTCCTTCCTTTCGTGATATGTTCGAGTGAGCTGCTCAACTTGACCAGAGCATTCAAGGCTGGAATATTGCACAAGCTCATAGGACAATGAAAGCTTGGTCTTTGGCAACTTCAAGTAGATGCTTGCGTCAAAAAATGGCTCGTGATATCCATTCCTCAGTTCAGTTTTGAGATAACAATATGTACTATACGGTTGGTGGGATTTATGAAACCTGAATTGGAAACCTTTGCAATTGCACTGCTCCAAGCATAACTTCTTACACATCTCCACAGTGTAATTTGTATAAATTGCATATTCGTAGCCGTAGAATTCAGTGTGTCTAAGACTTATAAAACCAGCCTCAACCCCATTACAAGAAAGATTAAATTCAGGTTTACATCCAAACGACCAATCCGTGTGATTCTTCATCCTATATCCAGGAATGCAAGAACATTTCCTACCATATTTGGGACTGGAACTGCATACACTGTTCGGACCGCAAGTTCCGTGAATCTTGCACGGTCGAGGGTAGGCCTGCCATGAAACAACCCATTTGTCTTCCCTTTCATTTAGGCTGTACAATCGAACATTGCCATCAAAATCAATGGCCAATCTTCTATGAATTCTCGAACCATAATCAGCAGACTTGATGGTATAATTATCAGTTGAACTAAATCTGCCCAAAATATCAAGTTCTGCAATTCTGCTATTGTTGTTGGTGGATCTTCCAACTTCCCATCTCAGAAGCCAGGGGCTGGGCCAATAAATACTGGAAACCTCAGGACCTTTATATAAAAGACTAAGAACATTATCAGAATCGAAATAGAGGTTAAAAAATCCCGAAGAGAAGTTTTTTCGGCTTCTTGATGAGACAAGCTTGCCGTGCTTTCTGAGTTGTTGCAGTGGAAGCAAAGTATCCGTGGGTGAATCAAAGCTTTGCCAAAGTGTTGTACCCGTTGAATCATGCAGGACCAGATTGCCACTGTCGTAGAGTTTTAAATGTGCAGGGGACAGATGAGACACCGTGTCGGTGGCCCAAACTGTGATACGTCCAGCATCGGTCAAAATAAGATTACCGTGTTTCGTTAAACCGAGCTTCGAGTGTCTGCCGTTGACAGGATAGTCACGGTTTGCCATCCAGACGACGGTGCAATTACCGCTGCAAGATGGTTTGTTGAACCATATGGCAAAGGAGAAAGCGTTTTGGCCTACGGGGTGAAACCCGGCGCTGAAGGTTCCATCTGAGGAAGTTAAAACATCTCCTTTAGTATCCACTGACAATGATGAGCCCTCGTGTAGATGATCATTAGATGAAGTAGAAAATGAGCAGAGTTGAATCAAGGATACCAAGAGGATGACAATTGGCCTGGCCATGAGTTCCGTGAGGAAAAAACGAAGGCAGCGAATGGAAAGATCCGATGAAAACTTAATCGGAGATGCATTTGAGTAGAATTGATAAAAAAAAAAAGATACTAATAATTAGTCAAATAACCATGTTAACAAATAGATTGATCACTGTCAGCAATAGTTTGATGCCAGTGTTTCATTTGTAATCAGTTAAATCCAACAGCTTTTTAGTTAGAAAACACAGTCAACGTAAACCCAGGGAGAGCATAAAGATTTGTTAACAGCGTCGGCTATGTTCTTAGGAGCAGCCGGTGAAAATCACCCTCGCATTTAATCCCAGAATGGTCGACTGTTTCTACTAGAACAGATAAGGATGGATCATGGCCTGCCCTGTGTGCCATTATTGAACACAAGTGGCCGCCGTAGCCCACATATATTAATGTCTCAAATCATTTATTAATGTTACTTTAGTGAACAGAAAGCATGCATCTTTTATTAAATTGCATTATCATCGCATTTAATAGATCCCGAATTAGGTTTCTTTTAAGTTTCAATAAATTCAAATGGGCAATGAGAGTAACTTCGGTAGAAAGTGATAGTAAAATTAATAATTGTAGTTGTGAAAATAAATGAAATTAATGATGAAATATAAGTTTTTTTTTTTTTATAAAAGATGAAATATAAGTTTAAAATACAGATTTATACTATAATAAATAATTAAAGTTATTCGATCAAAAAATAATTAAAGTTATATTTATATCAGTTAATAAAACATAAATTATTTTTAAGGCGTGACATCAAGATCACTGAGAAAGGCTAATTTTGATGTTCGAGGTATTCTTTCAAAAATTGGAGAATCAGACAAATATCACTGGGAAGTTTGTTAGCAGCTGGCTGAAGATCGTAAGAATAAATTTAATGAAAAATTAGACGAAAGGAATGCACAGACCATTCTTAAAAAACTTCATGAGGAATTTACTTAAAATCTTCAAAATAGAATTGTAATAAACATTGTCATCCAACTCAGTTTGAATACACCATTTATTTTGGGCAATTGGGACTCCTTCTCTAATAGGTATGGAAACAACAATAGGGGCTCCTCCTCCTCCAAATGAGTTGTAATGTCTTTGGTGTCGACCTTCACCACAAGCATTTTCTTCAGATGATCTGTAAATATGATTGAGTATTTCTAGAATCTATGTATGGATTACGGGATAAAAGAAAGGAGTTCAAGATAAAACCTATGAGTTTTTTTTTTAATTTTCAGACTTATATTACTTTTAAATGTATCCCTCTTTTTAGCTGGGAATGATCTATTTTAATCGAATGCTTGTTATAAGGGTAATGAAGCCAATATTTATAACAATGTGAAAGCTAGTTATTGCGTCGTTATCAAAAATAGTTTAGTCTAAAACGACGTGGAATCAAAATTTTATCTATTGGTTAATAATTCAAAAATTATTCTAATGAACATTAATTATGTTGGACCAGCTTAGGAGAAGGTGTAGACCCGTTACATGACCAGATGAAAGGTCTAAAAATAATGGAGTAAGAATAGGTGACAGTATAAGATTGAACCAGCCATTGTTGGTTTTATGTATCCCACGTTGGGAGGGCACATCCCTTGAGAAGGGTATATAAAGAGTCTTCTCCACCCCCTTGTTGAATATGGTTAAACAACTCTCTTGCACATGCATGCTAGGAGCAGTGGCAGTTGGCTTGGCTTGGTTCATGGTTGTGGTAACATGTCAAAGCTTGATGCACTCGACGGGACCAATTATTGGAGGTGGTCTCAACGAATAATAATATTTTTCGAGTAACATGATATGGATTATGTGTTGCTCAAGCTACCGCCCTAAGCGCCAACAACTCAATCATCCTTAGACGCTGCTCTCGATGCTACTAGTGGCGACGACACTACTACCCCTACAAGTGTTATTCTACAGACTACAAATGTTCGTACTTCTGCTCAAGCATCCATCGATAAATACGAGAATGACAACAAAACTGTTCATTGCTTTCTCTTAAGTAACATGACAAACAAACTATTTGACATATTCTTTATGGAGAAAAGTGCTAAGGCCATATGGGACACGCTGGAGAAGAAGTATGGAGCCGACGATGCTGGAATAAAAAAATATGTGGTCGGCGAGTGCCTAAAATTCCAGATGTCCAACGACAAACCGATCATGGACCAGGTCCATGATTACAAAAAGCTAGTTTCTGACATCCTGGCAGAAGGCATAAAGATGTGCGAAGTCTTGCAAGCAAATGTCTTCATTGAAAAACTGTCCAAGTCTTGGTCCGATTACCGCAACTCTCTGAAGCACAAAAAGAGGGAGTTTACAATTGAGGAGCTAATGAGCCACATAAAGATAGAAGAAGCCAGCCGACTTAAAGATAAGTTGATTCCTTTTAGTAATCCTTCTTTTAAGACTAATTTGGTTGAATCTAGATCTGCCTTAGGGTCCAAACCTAATAAGACCATAAGAAAAAAATGGCCAGAAGCAGAAGGTCAAAGCTTAGAAGGCTTTCAATTTCAAGAAGCTGTAAAAGATAAGGCTCCACAAAAGCCTCTCGATTGCTATGTGTGCGGACGGGCCGGACACAAAGTTTACTAGTGCCAACAGCGATCAGACTGCCAGAACGTGAACAAATCACAGCTGAATATTGCTGAAAATGCTGATGACATCATAGCAGTGGTGGTTTCTGAAGTCAATCGGGTGGAGAACAATGTTGAATGGGTTGTAGACACTAGCGCTTCTAGACATTTATGTGCTAAACTAGACCTGCTCACTGAGTTCGAAGATGTAAAGAATGGTGAACAAGTGTACATAGGGAACTCTAGCAGCTCTCAAGTGCTAGGCAAATGAACAGTTTTGCTCAAGCTGACATTAGGTAAAACTTTACCGTTGCATAATGTTTTGTATGTACCTGACATGCGTAGAAATTTGATTAGTGGTGGATTACTCAACAAGGCAAGCATTAAATTGGTGTTTGAAGCAGATAAACTTGTACTTTTCTAGAATGAGGTTTTTGTTGGGAAGGGTTTTTTGAACAGAGGTTTATTTGTAATCAAAACCCAGTTTAATGAAAGTAATAAAACCATCACTTCTGTTTATATTGCTGAATCTTTTGATATGTGGCATGCTAGATTAGGACATATGAACTTTCATTCACTAAAGAAGCTCATTAAAATGAATCTTCTTCCTTATCTAGACAAGAAAAGCTTTAACTAATGTGAGATTCGTGTAGAAGCCAAGCATGCTAAACCTTCTTTTAAGACAGTTTCTAAGAGAAAATAGAATTGTTAGAACTTATAAATTCTAAACTAGCAGACTTAAAAAACTCTGAAAGTAAGAGAGGTAAACACTACTACATAACCTTTGTAGATGATTTTTCAAGTTACACAAAGGTATATCTCTTAAGAACTAAAGATGAAGCTGAAAACTTCTTTCTTATTTTAAGGCAAAAGTTGAAAATCAATTAGATAGGAGAATAAAATGGCTTAGATCCGATAAAGGTTGTGAATACAAATCTAATTTTCTTAAAGAGGTGTGAGAGAAGAATGACATAATTCGCGAAACCTCAGCCCCATATTTTCCTCAACAAAGTGACATAGCCGAGAGGAAAAATAGAACTTTAAAAGAGATGATAAACTCATTGTTGATAAGTTCTGGGTTGTCTGACAATATGTGGGGGAAGCCATTTTGTAGGCCAATCATATTTTGAACCGAGTACCTCATAGGAAATTAGATTCTACCCCATACGAGATGTGGAAAGGTTATGCACCCAATTTGCAATACCTGGAAGTGTGGGAGTGTTTGGCAAAGGTTGGTTTGCCTGAATTTAAGAAGTCCACCATCGGTCCCAAAACCGTTAATGCAGTGATTATCAGGTATGCTTCAAACTGTGTTGCATACAAATTCATGTATCTGCATGACTTCTCTATTTGTAAAACTAGGGATGTTGTGTTCTTTGAGAATATCTTTCCTTTGAAGAAACATAGTTCAAGTGCTAGAGCACAAGTAGAAAGTCGTGCCTCAACTTTTTCTAGTACTGTAAAAGATTCTCTAGAGATAGAATTAGAGCCTAAAAGAAGTAGGAGACAAAGGGTGGCCTCTACCTTTAGTCCTGATTTCCTACTTCCTTTATCTCTAAAATAAGTGATGTAGACTCAATATTTGTTCCTATGGCTCAGACTTTCCTTTTAGATGAGGATTCAAAGTCGCATGATAAAGCTATAAGTTCAATTGACTCTAGTTTCTAGAGAGCTGTAATAAATGATGAACTAGAGTCAATAATGTCTAATCACCCATGGGAGTTGGTTGATTTGCCTAGAGGATTTAGACCTATCAATTCTAAGTGGGTTTTCAGAAAGAAACGTATACCTGATGGGTCAATCTAGAAATATAAAGCAAGACTAGTAATTAAAGGGTTCACTCAAAAGTTTGGTATATACTTCTTTGACACTTACTCTCCTATTACAAAAATCTCAACGATCCGTGCCTTATTTCCGATAGCGCCCATTCATAACTATAAGTTGTACATACATCAAATGGATGTAAAGACTGTATTTTTTTAATGGAGATCTATATGGAGCAACCACCAGGTTTTGAGACACCTGGCATGGAAGGCAAAGTGTGTAGACTTAAAAAGTATTTTTATGGCCTTAAACAATCTCCAAAATAATGGTATGAGAAAGTTCACAAAATCATTTTGAGTTTTGGTTTTATTGTAAATGGAGCGGATGCATAAGTGTATTCGAAAGTGTTTGGAACTGATATGCCATCATAAGCCTATATGTTGATGACATGTTGATATTTAGTACCAACATTGAATCTATTAACAAAACAAAAAATTTCTTGTCCACTAAATGTAAGATGACAGATTTAAGAGAGGTTGATGTGATCTTAGGAGTTAAAGTTACCAAATCTAAAAAAGGGATTTTTCTTTGAATCAAACACACTATATTGAGAAGGTGTTAAAAAAAATTGTCAGCTTTGATGTCATCCCTGTTAGAACTCCTTATGACTCTAGTATATGACTCTTAAAAAATAAAAGAAGTAGTGTTTACCGACTAGAGGATTCCAAAATCGTTAGAAGCCTTAATGAACTATACTCGGCCTGATATTGCCTATGATGTGAGTAGGTTGAGTAGATATACTTATAATCCTAGTGCTGAACACTAGATTGCTCTAAGACGCTTACTTAAGTATCTTAAGGGTACTATAGATTGGAAACTCGATTTTGTTGGCTACATGTTACCTCCTCAAAAGTATTGTTTTCCATGCCTATTTTGATATGCTTTTGCTTGTTTTCAAGTACATTTAGTTGCATTAGTTTGTTAGAATCATGCATTTATATAAAAGAGTTAGTAGACTGTCTATGCCAGTGTCATAGGTTATTTTTAGTGGCCTTTGCGCAGGTTGGCATGTGGAATGGCAGGAGGAATAGACGCAATGACGTATTTAGGAATGCCAAGGTGAATGCCAGATGTTGCGGGCACGGAAGGACCAGATGAGTGGCAAGCATTTGTTGGCAGAGAGGTATGCCAGCGGCCATGCCAAGAAGAGATGAACCCCCAAAAAATAGGAAATGATCAGGCTCCTAAAAGATCGTAATTGGATCAACTTTCAAAAAAATAGCAGATAAGGTAATGCCAAGTGATGTTGGCAAATTTGTGCCAAGCTCATGTGCCAGAATGGCCATGGCATGATGACGTCAGCCCTAGCCTGATAAGCTATCACACCAAGCTGATAAGATATCAAAATGATTAGATAGAGCTCTATCTCTTATCTTTTGATCATTTCAAATTTAAATTCAAAGGTTTATCTCATACTTTCCCCTACACGCCTATATAAAGAACAACCGATCAAGCATTTAAAAGGGGGAAAAAAGAGAAAAGAATCGAAAATAGGAGACGAGAGGTGGTCGGAGCGAGGTGTTGGAGCAGCGAATGATAGTCGGTGCAACCGAGGAAGGGTGGTTCGACTTCTTGGCTGAGAACCTAGCGTGGAGGGCTGCATCGAGAGACCCATCTGCCTTTTCCCTTGGCAGAAGTTGTTTTTCTTTAGTTTTTATTATGATGGTGATGTTAAAAACGTTTGTTGGTTAACCCCCACGCCATGAACTAATTTAATAGTTGGTGGGGGATGTTTTGGTTTTAAACGTTGGCTTTTATACCTTAGTTCCTTTATAATAATTTTGCTTTTGGAAAAGTTTGCCTATTTTGCATACTTTAATTTTTCCTAAGTACTATGCCAAAGCGAGAGCTGGCACAGTTAGCTTATTGTCTTCCAATATCTTAACAGACTTGTGTTGGCAACGATCAAGTTGTTGAACACTTGGGAGAGAAGCTTCGATAGAAGTCGTTCAAGTAGATGAACTTACTTCAGAAGTGAAATCTACCCCCGCGGAGTATAGATTGGTTTTTAAATCAAATTGGTTTAAGAAAAACATACATTATAGAGATATATGGGTTTTTACTTAACCAGTTTAGGGCAATGACCATCGAGAGAAGCTTTGCTATTTTTGAATCTGCTCAGAAACCAATGCCAATACAGTTTTGTCAATAAAGGCTGGCATGAACCACGTTTGAACCAGACATTCCCTGCCAACAGTCATCATTCATTTGAAAACACCTTTCTAGCCAACACTTCACTTTGGTTTTATTTTATTTTATTTTATTTTCTTATTTTTAAAATCAACTCTTATAAACTACAATCTTTTCTTCCAAAACAAGTAACAAACTAAACAATAAAATTCCAAGTCAATCTCTGTGGGATCGATACTCAGCTTACCAAGTTGTATTAATTGTCGACCGTGTATACTTGCACGCAAAAGACTCTTGGAAAAGTTTATCTTGCCCAATTCATGCCATTTATACCTTTTGCCAACATTTATTTTACACATCTCCCTGAGAGTCAACAAACTTTTTGCGCCGTTGCCGGGGATTGCAACAGATTTGATTGTTTTTAAATTTTTACTTGTTTTGTTTTTATTTTCATTTTATCTTATTTTCATCGGTGTATGACCAGAAACCACCCAGTGGTGGATGAGTGGCCATACGATTCAGAAATTGAGAGAACCTTACGGAGGTTAAAGAGGCTATACCGAGAAATGAATCAAGGCAATCAGAGGAATGGTGTGGTGAATAATGATCCACCCATTAACAATCAGCCTAATAACAATGCACCACCGCCTCTTAATGTCCCAAATATGGTTGAAGAAGAAGAGAGGCCAATCTGAGAACATTCAACACCTAACATTGCAAATCTCATGCCAGGACTTATTGGCACTGATGCCAATGAACCTAACTTTGAACTTAAACCCGTAATGATCCAAACTCTTTTGAATATAGGTCAATTCGATGGAGCACTTACTGGAGACCCGAGACAACATCTCAAACAATTCATGGAGATATGCCAACTGTTTCAACAAATTGGAGTATTTGGAGATACTGTGAAGCTAAAATTGTTTACTTTTTCCTTGAGAGACAAAGCCAAGGCATGGCTCAATTCTTTGCCACCAGGATCAATTACTTCTTGGGAAGATCTTTGCCAGAAGTTCCTGACGCAGTTTCAGCCACCAACACTCACTGCCAAGTTGCGTGGTGAAATTATTACATTTAAACAGGCCGATGATGAAACTCTTTATGAAGCATAGGAAAGATTTAAAGATTTTTTGAGAAGGTGTCCAATGCATGGGTTCCCAAATTGGACCAAAATACAAACCTTCTACAACGGATTGAATGCACAAACAATGACTGTTGTGGATGCTTCAACAGTTGGAACGTTGCTTGATAAGAAGTACACTGAGGCTATTGATATTCTTGAGAGAATTTCGATCAATGACTTCGAGTATCTTGTTGCTAGACTTGAGACCGGGACTAAAACCAGTGGGAAGTTTGCAAAAGAACAATGAAGCCCAAGAAG
Organism: Hibiscus mutabilis; assembly: GCA_019671005.1. NCBI lineage: Eukaryota > Viridiplantae > Streptophyta > Magnoliopsida > Malvales > Malvaceae > Hibiscus > Hibiscus mutabilis. The sequence continues at coordinate 114,468 of JAGYYJ010002320.1, forward strand.
TCAAAGCACTGGATCTATTTTACACCATTTGTGGAGAAAACCACTATGCGGATGAATGCGCTATTAATCCTGAGTCGGTAAATTTTGTTGGGAATGCTGGTCATTTTTATAATGCTAATACCTATAATTCAGGTTGGAGAAAACACCCTAACTTAGCTTGGGGAAATCAAGGAGGCAATCACTACAATGCCCCGCGCCAAAACATCAAATGACATAACAACAATGTCATACCAGCATTTTATCAAAATACCATACCACAGAAAGCTCAGAACAATTTCCAGCAAGGGCAAGGAAGCAACCAAGGAGGAGATCTTACACAATATATAGAGCGAAATGAAGTAACAGTTCAAAGTTTGGCGGCATCAGTAAGAAACTTGGAAATACAAATTGGGCAGATTGCTAATGCACTTAGCAATCGACCCCAAGGTACTTTACCAAGTGACACTGAAGATGCTCGGCACAAAGAAAATAAATAATGTAAGGCAATAACTCTTTAGAGTGGTAAGCAGTACGAAACAGAGATAGCTACCAAGCAGCCAGTCGTCAGCCAGAATGCAAAGCTTGTGCCAGCAAACATACCCAAAAAAGTAGAGAAGGAGAAAGTAGATGATGCCAACGATCATGCTAATAAGAGTGCCAAACAGGATGCCAGTCCCAGTGCCAACAATTACGCCAGCAATGATGATAAGTAGAGTGATGCCAAAATAGATGCCAGAACTGCCTCAGCAGAGTTGGCAACGCCAGCATATGTATATCCACCGCCACCATTTCTAGCAAGACTTCAAAAGCATAAGCAGGACTAGCAATTTAAGCAATTTTTGGAAGTGCTTAAACAGTTATAAATTAACATTCCATTGGTGGAAGCCCTTGAACAAATGCCCAACTATGTAAAATTCATGAAGGACATCTTGTCCAAAAAGAGAAAGTTGGTAGAATTTGAAATTGTTGCTCTCACTGAGGAATACAGTGCCATGATCCTAAACCGATTGCCACCAAAGCTAAAAGATCCAGGGTGTTTCACTATTCCTTGCACAATTAGCGACAAGTTTATGGGGAAGGTGCTGTACGACTTGGGAGCCAACATCAATTTGATGCCACTATCAATTTTCAAGAAGCTTGGCATAGATGCAAGACCTACCACGGTGACATTTCAATTGGCAGGCCAATCCTATGCACATCCCAAGGGTAAGATTGAGGATGTGTTGGTAAAGGTAGACAAATTCATTTTCCCAACTGATTTTATCATTTTGGATTATGAAGCTGATATTAATGTGCCAATTATTTTAGGTAGGCCGTTTCTTGCTCCTGGCAGGACTCTTATTGATGTTCATAAAGGGGAACTAACCATGAGAATGAATGATCAACATGTTACTTTTAACGTGTTTCAAGCTTTGAAATATGCAGATGAACCTAATGAATACCAAGTCGATGAAATGATGGAGACCATCTCTACTTTGGATATGGCACAGTTGTACCAGGATATAGCAAGTGATGACGGACTGCTTAATGACATAACTGAACTGTTTGAGGAACCTGTGGAATAAGCCTTGGAGTCTAAAGATGTAAGTTACTTCGAGTCACTCTATTTGGCCAGCAGAGAGATAAAGAAACCAAAGCTATCTATTGAGAAACCACCAGAGTTGAAGCTTCAACCTCTGCCAAAACACTTAAAGTATGCTTATTTAGGTAAGAACTCGACTCTGCCAGTGATTATTGCCACTAATCTCACTCATGATTAGGAGGTAAGATTGCTAGCAATACTAAAAGATTATAAGCAAGCGTTGGGTTGGACCTTGGCAGACATCCAAGGTATTAGCCCAACTATTTGCATGCACAAGATCATACTAGAGGAATACAATGGCAAGACCATTGAAGGCCAAAGGCGGCTAAACCCAAGCATGAAAGTGGTTGTAAAGAAAGAGATCATAAAATGGTTGGATGTCGGGATCATTTATCCTATTTCCAGCAGCTCTTGGGTTAGCCCGGTGCAGTGTGTGCCAAAAAAGGGCGACATGACTGTGATCCAAAATAGTAGGGCCAAATTGATTCCCTTTAGAACAATCACTGGATGGAGGGTGTGCATGGATTACAAAAGGTTGAACAAGGCTACAAGGAATAACCACTCCCCATTGCCTTTCATTGACCAGATGTTGGACAGGTTGGTAGGTAAAGCTTTTTACTATTTTTTAGATGGTTATTCAGGATATAATCAGATTGCCATCGCCCCTGACGACCAAGAGAAGACCATGTTCACGTGTCCACATAGGACATTTGCCTTTAGAAGGATGCCATTCGGACTGTGTAATGCGCAACATTTCAACGTTGCATGATGGTCATTTTCTCCGATATGATTGAGCATAACATGGAAGTATTCATGGATGATTTTTCAGTGTTTGGTGTAACATTTGAGGAATGTATCCATAGCCTGGAGCAAGTTTTGAAGAGATGCATAGAGACAAACCTAGTGTTGAATTGGGAGAAATTCCACTTCATTGTGAAGGAAGGCATTGTTCTCGGTCATAAGGTAACCAAGAGAGGACTAGAAGTTGATCAAGCCAAAGTAGAGGTAATTAAGCAATTATCACCTCCAACAAGTGTTAAAGGTATAAGGAGTTTTTTAGGTCATGCCGATTTTTATCGGTAATTTAATAAAGATTTTTTGAAAATTGCTAAACCTTTTGCTCATTGTTGGAACATAATGTCACTTTTGCATTTCACAATTCTTGTTTGAGAGCATTTTAGGAGCTTAAAGACAGATTGATTAATGCCCTCATAGTCGTGGCACCGAATTGGAATGAGCCCTTAGAGCTCATGTGCGATGCCAACGATTATGTCGTTGGAGCAGTTCTTGGACAATGTCATGGCAAGATGTTCCATACCGTCTACTATGCCAACAGAACCTTAAATGAAGCATAACTGAATTACTCTACAACCGAGAAAGAATTCCTCGCGGTTGTATTTGCTTTTGATAAATTTAGATCTTATCTAATTGGTAATAAGGTTGTGGTTTATACAGATCATTCGACGTTGAAATATATCTTGGCAAAGAAGTGTGCCAAACCTAGACTAATCCGATGGACACTCTTACTTCAAGAATTTGACCTAGAGATCAGAGATAAGAGAGTCAGCAAAAACTTAGTAGCTGACCATCTCTCTTGGTTAGAGCATCATATTGAAGATGATAAGTCCAGTATAATTAGAGACGAATTCCTTGATGAGTATTTGCTTGCAGCCGATGCTATACCATGGTACGCTGACATAGTCAACTACCTGGTAAGTAATATTCTGCCATCAAACTTGGCATATAATGATAAGAAAAGATTTTTATGATAGGTGAGGCAATACTATTGAGATGAGCCCATGTTGTACAAGCAATGTGCCGACCAAGTGATTCGCCGGTGTGTGCCAGAGGACGAGCATCAACATATATTGCATCTATGCCATCCCACACTATATGGAGGATATTTTGCTGGGATGAAAACTGCTGTAAAAGTTTTGCAGTCATGATTCTTTTGGCCCACACTATACGAAGATGACCAAAAATATGCCAAGGCATGCGATCGATGCCAACGAACAGGGAACATCTCTGGCAGACACGAATTACCACTCTAGAACTTTCTGCTAGTATATGTATTTGATGTGTTGGGGATCGACTTTATGGGTCCTTTTCCCCCATCGGTCGGTAATGTGTATATTCTCTTGGCTGTTGACTATGTGTCAAAGTGGGTAGAGGTTGTTGCCTTGCCAACAAATGATGCCAAGGTTGTTGCCAAGTTCTTGCACAAAAAGATTTTCACTAGATTTGGTGCCCCTCAAATGATTATTCATGACGAGGGTACTCATTTTAAATGTAAATTAATTTCTAAAACATTGTGCAGGTATGAGATTCAGTAGCGAATTGCCACAGCATACCATCCACAAACAAATGGGCAGACCGAATATCTAATAAGGAGATTAAGATCATTTTGGAAAAAACTGTGAATCCAACAAGGAAAGACTGGTCCTTGAGACTAGATGAGTCCTTGTGGGCTTATAGGACAACATTTAAAACTCCGTTGGGTACTTACTCATTCAAACTTGTTTTTGGCAAACCATGCCATCTGCTAGTAGAGATTGAACATAAAGCTTATTGGGCCATCCGGAAGCTTGACATGGCATAGAGAATTGCATGAGGAAAGAGGTTGTTTGACTTCAATGAATTGGAGGAATTTAGAACATAAGCCTATGAGAACGCTAAGATATACAAGGAAAAGACAAAACGTTGGCATGATAGTCGAATCTTACCAAGATAGTTCGAAATAGGTCAGCTTGTTCTATTATTTAACTATCAGCTCAAACTTTTTCCAGGTAAGCTTAAGTCAAGACGGACGGGTCCTTATGAAGTTGTGAAGCCATATGCTCATGAGGCTGTAGATAGCAAGAACTTACAGACCGGAGAAATTTTTAAGGTGAACGGTCAGCGCTTAAAGCCTTACTTGGAAGGTAAGCAAAGTCATGCCAAGGAGGTAATCCTCTTGGCAGAATTGGAATGAAGCATCCACAGGTTTGAAATTCTTTGTAAATACTAGGATTAGTTGTTTTTTTTTCCTTTAGGAATCAGGTTTTTGTTCTTGTTTTCTTTTTATTGTCTTTCATTTTTTATTCCTTTGCTGCGTTACACGATTTTCCATTTAGTGTGTGCATGAATTTTGACAGGAATTGATGCCAAGAATATTTCCAGAAGGACTGTGAACCAGTGTGCTTGCCAACAGTTATGCCATGGCCCATGCCAGAGGCATGTGCATATTCTGTGTGAACGAAGAAAAAAACCCGAGCTTGCATAAAAAGGAGAGAGGGAAATTTAACCTTTTTTCCGCTCATATTTATGATAGGTTATCTTATCATAATTACCCTATCACTTCAAAATCCTTTCCATACCTTTATCCTTATCACTTATCATTTAAAATTTAAACAATTTTCCAATTAAAACTCCATAAACCTCATCATTATCCCCTACTTTTCGGCTACCCTAATTACTCTCTCTTAAACACTTAACCATTTTCTCTTCCATTCTATTAAAATCGATTCCCCAAAAAAATTTCCCTTTTACTCTCATTCGATTTTCTCTCAAGAAAGATCCAAGAACTTCAATCTTTTCTTTTCTTCTTCTCATCGATTCTCATCTTTTCATCTCCATAGCTTCATCCTCTACTCTCTTCAAGCAATTTTTCAACGAAGAGATTAGCAAAGAGTTCAATGAGAACTTCTCTTCAGGGTTGTTCCTTTATGAGAAACACTTCGACTTCCAATCTAACGCTACTGTCGAATTCTCGTCGGGATTCATGTCCATCGTTAATATGCATAAGTGGAGTTCATTCTGCCAATAGAAGAGGGGGTGTTTGCCACCATCGTACAAGAGTTTTACGCCCATCTCGTGACCAAGGATTCTCTATTCTTGATGATTCGAGGTAAGTTCGTTTTGATGAAGGTTACATTAATTCTCTTTTCTCTTTGCCAACTAAAAGAGATGAATACTTTGAGTACGCTGAGTCTATGAATACAACCAAGAGAAAGAAGATTCTGGCAGACCTGTGCGAGCCTGGCACAACCTGGACTATTTCGTCCACCAGCTACCGGACCATTAAGAGGCTGACATTGAAGCCTCAAATAAGGGATGGAACCATTTCATCAAGCACAATCTTATACCCACATCGCACAATGAAACAGTCTCGAATGACCGACTTATCATGTTGCACTGCATTATCAAAGGGCACCAGATCAATATCGATAAAATTATTATCGATGAAACTTACAAGTGTACTGCCAAACGTAAGGGAAGTCTATTTTCCCTTTGTTGATTTCTAATATTTGTTTGTGCCATAAAGTGCCCAGGATGGATGAGGATCACAGCTAGGTGATTAAGGGTACGACCATCACTGCTAATATCTAGAGAAACCTCACTAGAGGAGAGCCAAAGGAGAAGGGAAAAGGCTTGGCCAAGATGGCCACGCCGAAGCAGAAGCCAAGGGCCGAGCTAGAAAGTATGCCAGAAACCATGCTAGCCAACTCACTAGCAGTGTTGCCCTAGGTGTACTCCCGCTAGGAAATTATTCTCCGAAAATTGGAGAAGGCCGATTAGCTCAATGCGAAGATACAACACTATACCAAGAAACAAAATACCATTATCGGAGAGGTCCTTGTGAAACTCTCTCCCGATGTGGTGCCTGTTTTTCCACCTTTTCCTGTCGAGTCAGCTGCTAGTGATCCTCGACAAGCCAGTCTAGTCTAGTCAAGCCAGCCATTCATACTAGTTCAGTTATTTCTGCCAATTCCGAGTCTAAGGCAATAGTTCCCCTATCCCCGGTGCATGTTGAATTTGTCAGCACCACCTCCTCTTCCGAGTCGAAGGAGATTCCTGCCACCAAAGTTAAGTCAATGCCAGTCATACCACATGCTGAGCCTACCAAGTAGAATGAGGATGTTGGAGCCTCCACTACTACCACCAAGCAGAGTTGGAAAGGAAAGAAGAGAATGGTCCCTGACCGCATGAGCCTATCTATGAGGAAGACCCGTGCCAGAAAAGAAGAAGAAGCTCGTGCCAAACGAAATGAAGGCTCATCTGAAGAGGAGTCTTCTTCCACCTAACTTCTTCGCATTTCATGTTTGCATTTTCATGATCATGCATTTTTATTTTTTTGTTTCTCTTGTATATGTGTCGTTTCATGCATTGAGGATAATGCACATCTTGAGTTTGGAGGTGTGCATTTTCTCACTTTTATGCCATGGCATGCACGTTTAAAATTTTTCCATGCTATATATGTTTAAAATTTTTGTAGTTAATGTAGAGTAGTTGCATACCGAACCATTAAAAAAGTGAAAATTTTTTATCTCGGCTTAAATTTGAAGTTTGTTAACAACTATTAGGCAAGCTTATTTTGATCTACTTGTTTGCCCGATGATGAGTTTATAATTTTCAGTTTGCCATGCCAGTAGAGTTGTATGCCATGTTTGCCATGACAATTGATCTCTAGTTCAGGTAATTGTTTCTACACTTAACACGTGGTATGTATCTAGTTCCCTAGAAAACTTAGGTAATTTGAAACTATGCTCAGCTTTGAAAAAAATGATGCCAGAATTAAATGTAAATAAGGCAACAATGTTCTGCCAAGGCAAGAAAAAATTTGAACTCTCATCTACCTAGGGATAATAAGTACTTAGGGCTTTGTGGTATGCTCCCTCTTAGTTCTTAAGTCCAAAACCTTAGTGTATGAGTTGAAGAGAAAGCCTAATGGTAACTGGATTAAGGTGGGGATTCGTGGTATGCTCCTTCTTATCACTCACGCTAAACAGTACCATAAAGCAAGCTAAAAGATAATGCCAATACCCTTCGGCACGAAAAATATATAAAATAAAAAAACTAAGTTTAGAAAGTAAATTGGCTAAAGGAGTGAGCGGGTGCTAGATGCATCGCCCACACTTTTGCACAAATCATGCACTTAGACTAGAGTTATATTGTTGCACTTGAATTACTATTTGCTTGGCACTTTGTAATCGAGATTTCGAGGGCATCATTAGAATCAAACTCTGCTTGCCAGCATTTGTTGGCATTCCAACCAAACTTTTGTCAAGTTATTATTTTCACTGTTTTTGTTTTTCTCTTCTCTTGCATTACTTGAGGACAAGCAATGAGCTGGGTTTGAGGGTGTGTTACCTCCTCAAAAGTATTATTTTTATGCCTATTTTGATATGCTTTTGTCAAGTTATTATTTTCACTGTTTTTGTTTTTCTCTTCTCTTGCATTACTTGAGGACAAGCAATGAGCTGGGTTTGAGGGTGTGTTACCTCCTCAAAAGTATTATTTTTTATGCCTATTTTGATATGCTTTTGCTTGTTTCAAGTACATTTAGTTGCATTAGTTTGTTAGAATCATGCATTTACATAGAAGAGTTAGTATTTTGCCTATGCAAAGTGTCATGGGTATTTTTAGTGGATTTTTGCAGTTAGCGGTGGAATGGTAGGAGGAATGGACACAGGACGTAGGGATGCAGTTAGGAATGCCAAGGTGAATGCTAGATGTTGCAGGCACGGAAGGACCAGATGAGTGCCAACCATTTATTGGCAGAGAGGTATGCCAGCGGCCATGCCAAGAAGAGATGAACCCCCGAAAAAATAGGAAATGATCAAGCTCCTAAAAGATCACAATTGGATCAACTTCTGAAAAAATAGCAGATAAGGTGATGCCAAGTGATATTGGCAAAGTTGTGCCAGGATGACCATGGCATGATGATGTCAGCCCTAGCTTGATAAGCTATCACACCGAGCTGATAAGATATCAAAATGATCGAATAGAGCTTTATCTCTTATATCTTGATCATTTCAAATTCAAAGACTTATCTCATCTTTTCCCCTACACGCCTATATAAAGAACCGATCAAGCATTTGAAAAGGGGGAAGAAAAAGAAAAAAAGAAAAGAATCAAAAAGAGGAGACGAGAGGTGGTCGGAGCGAGGTGTTGGAGCGGTGAGTGACAGTCGGTACAACTGAGGAAGGGTGGTTCGACTTTTTGGCCGAGAGCCTAGCGTGAAGGGCTGCATCGAGAGACCCCTCTACCTATTCCTTTGGTAGAAGTTGTTTTTCTTTAGTTTTTATTATGATAGTGATGTTAAAAACGTTTGATGGTTTTTTGGTTAACCCCCACACCATGAACTAATTTAATAGTTGGTAGGGGATGTTTTTGGTTTTGAACGTTGGCTTTTATGCCTTAGTTCCTTTATAATAATTTTGCTTTTGGCAAAGTTTGTCTGTTTTGCATTCTTTAATTTTTCTTAAGTACTGTGCCAAAGCGAGAGCTGGCACAGTTAGCTTATTGCCTTCCAATATCTTAACAGACTTGTGTTGGCAACGATCAAGTTGCTGAACACTTGGGAAAAAAGCTTCGAGAGAAGTCGTTCAAGTAGATGAACTTACTTGGAAGTGAAATCTACCCCACGGAGTATAGATTGGTTTTTAAATCAAATTGGTTTAAGGAAAACTTACACTATAGAGATATAGGGTTTTTACTTGGCGATTTAGGGCAATGACCATCGAGAGAGGCTTTGCTATTTTTTGAATCTGCTTTCGGCAACCAATGCCAAGACAGTTTTGTCAATAAAGGCTGGCATGAACCACGTTTGAACCAGGTATTCCCTGCCAACAGTCATCATTCATTTGAAAACACATTTCTAGCCAACACTTCACTTTGGTTTTATTTTATTTTCTTTTCTTAATTTTAAAATCAACTCTTTTAAACTACAATCTTTTCTTCCAAAACAAGTAACAAACTAAACAATCGAATTCTAAGTCAATCTCTGTAGGATCGATACTTAGCTTACCAAGCTGTATTACTTGTCGACCGTGTATACTTGCACGTAAAAGACTCTTGGTACAATTTATCTTGCCCAAATTCATACCATTTATACCTTTTGCCAGCATTTATTTTACACATCTCCCTGAGAGTCAACACTACCCTTGAGTCTTAGAAGGATCTTTGTGATGCCAACTGGGTTACCGATAATGATAAAGTAAACTTTACGAGTGGGTCATGTCTTTACCTTAGGTGGTGCAACGATCATGTGGTTTGCTAAGCAGACTTGTATCACTCGTTCTACCATGGAGTCGAGTTTATTACTCTTTACTTGGCTGGGCAAGAAGCTAAGTGGCTCGTAAATCTATTGGAAGAAATACATTTATGTTGAAAATCGACTCCTCTTGTGTTTTTATTGTGTGATTCACAAGGTGCAATATGTGTAGCTCAAAACCAAGCTTACAATGATAAGAAGAGACATATTCACATAAGACATGAATCCGTAAGACACTTAATAAGGAACGGAGTACTCTCTTTAGAGTATGTGAAGTCGGAGAAGAACTTTGCTGATCCGCTTACCAAAGGGTTAAGTTAGAAACTGGTTCTAGATTCGTTGAGGGGAATGGGTCTAAAGCCTATTGGTTGAGAAATTTATGGTGGATACCCAACTTAGTTATCTAAGTTCAATGTGGTCAAACGAAGTCATGGAAAGACTCATCGTGTACATTTCTCTTACCTATCCCTATAATGAACAATTTACATGCACACGATGAGCTTAATTGCTCTTAATAAATTCATAGCTTAGGCTTTGGGTGGTCTTAGTGAGAAATACTTGTTGAATTTATCAAGTTTTGGTTGAATACCTATTCTTAATAAGTTCATAACCCAGTGTTAAATGGGTAGTCTTAAATCGCGATAGGATTAGGTGAACTTACCTTAGAAAGGATAAGTTTTCTTAAAACTCTTACTGAATTCAAACCTAAGAGTTTGGGTGTTCCTAGAGAGAAAGATGTGTTGAATTCACCGACTAATGAGGTTGAATATTTATTCTTAATTATTTCTCATCCTAGAGTTTGGGTGGTTCATTTAAAGTGAACTTGAAGAAATAGGTATTATCCAATCAGTGCTAACAATTTGCTTTTGCAGTAATATTACGAACAACCATAACTCTCAACAATTACTTAGACCAACAAGGTGTTGTGCATATCAGGCTAACATCCAACCGGAAGCCCAAAACATCCTTTGTAGTGTTGTTTATCCTTTGTTATTGTTTGGACTCGATAGTTGTGTTCCTGTACTTAAATATCAAAAACTATTTTAAAGTTTCAGTTTTGACGCCAAGATCTCCTTCAGATATCAAGAATTTCATTTCTAAATTCAAGCCTCTTCAGAAGATTCAAGCAAACCAAGTGAAAATGTGTTTATATTTATATAAAAAAAATTGTGATGATGCTAGTTTTAGGGGTTGAGTGCTTGATCTTATCTGGCTGATGGAAAAATGATTCCATTTGTGAGCTATTCGGTGATATTGTCACGGGGCTAGATTTTAACTCTAGCTGATCCGTGCGGCCTTAGACGCCTTCAACGCAAATCAGTCGATTCCTACGCCTAAGTCAGCCTTCAACCAGCCTTGTGAGTACTCTTGCTCGACAACGGCTTCGACAAGCACTCCAGGTTTCGATGGATCTTGTCACGGACACCACTTGTGTCACGGGCTAGACCTTTGCCAAACAAATCGTGTGAACCTTAGTCGCTTTCTCGGTTGAAACGTCGGCTAAGTCACCCTGAATTACCTTGTCACGGTCTTAGGTGAAGATCTCTCGACAAACACCTAACTCAGCCAGGATTCTCGCTCCTGAAGATCAAACACTCATTGAAGCCCTCGAACGAAAGATCGTTCTAAGCGAAAGCTAATCAAAGAACAACGGAAAGAGATTGGCAGCTAGAACAATGAAGAACACTCAAGAACAACAAAGAACAATAGAAAGAACACTCAAAGAGTTTTAGAGTAAATGATTCTTGTATTACTCAAAGTGAAGTATGAAGTGAAGTTGTGAAGTGATTTACAAGTGAGGAGGGAGCCTCTATTTATAGTTGAACTCCCCTACATCCAACGGCTCAGTTTAAATTACATCGACGGTTGAGATTGATCTTATCTTATCTAATCTCAATTTCAAATCTCTAATTATCACAAACATTATCTACACATTATATTCAAATAAATGGATAATGGTTTGACCAAATTACCCTCCTGAATCCTCCATGGATTTGGCTAAGTCTTGTGGGCTTGCGGGCTTTCTAGCATTCTCCAAGTGCCGGGCCAAGTGTGATGGTCTTGGCAAGCCCGTTACACCGCGCAAACCCTCTTTGGCTGATTCTTGCGCCAATACCTCGGTCCCAAAGGTTTGGTCCACGCCTTCCTCCAAGTGCTGGGCCAAGTCTAATGATCTTGGCAAGCTCGTTACACCGCGCAAACCTTCTTTAGCTGATTCTTGCGCTAACGCCTTGGTCCCAAAGGTATGGTCCTCGCCATTCTCCGAGTGCTGGGCCACATTTGGCAAGCCCGTTGCATTGCGCACAACCTCTATATTTGATGCTCGCGCCAGTGTCTCGATCCGAAAAGTTTGGTCCGTGACATTCTCCCCCACTTGACTTAGCGACGCCCTCGTCGCTGCACTCGAACGATCCTGGGCAGGGTCAACTTGATTACTCGTCGATGCCTCGGCTTCATGCAATTCCCCCATATAAAATGCTCGCCTCGACTCAAACTGTTGTTGAACATCGCGTGCTAACACACCTCTTGATACATCTCCCTTGTAGGAGCACTCTCCCACAAACTCTGATTTACCTCGACTCAGACCCACTTGGTCCCGCGGTAAAGACTTGGAAGTCGTCACAACATTGAACACAGACTGAACTCTCAGATTCGTCGACAACTCTGGCTTGCCCCTTTGAACTCTGAAAGGTCTCTTCCAATCTTCTTTTCCCCCGCACTGAAGACTAGGTCGTACTTGACCTACGCTCATCAACAATGGCAAATCAAAACCAAAAACACTAGGAATGTGTTTGAGATGTACCTTCTCCTCGATCACATTTACTCTAAAATAGGTCAGCCCTTCTTTCTCCTTGAAGTCTGGCCCCCTCTGCATTGAACCTTCTTCATCGAAGTTCTTTGCATGCATCGGCACTTTCGCCACAAAGTCTGTTGCGATACTCTGCATCGGCCCTTCTTTCCCGAAGTCCGTTGCAGACCCGGTTGCACCCGCCCTTCTGACTTGAAGTTTGGTGCTCTCTTGCATCGATCCTTCTTCCTTGAAGTTCGGTGCTTTCTCTTACGTCGACACTTCCTACCTGAAGTTCGTCGCTCGTTTCCCACCTTGCCCATTGGTGGTGTCTCCACGGTTACTATGTCCCTTAACGGCTTGGCCCCCTTCGACTCTACAATTGTCTCAAAAGCGATGCTCTTACCCCGAACATCCTCGGCAAGCTCTTTGGTAGCCTTCTCGGACATGGTCACCTCTTTCTGCTTTCGGTCCCCATTGGCCTTGGTAGAACTCGACATTATCGAATCAAGCGATGCAGCCTCGCTCTCTTCGGGCTCACCCAACTCCTTGGATGGCTTGACTCGATCCAGGCAATCTCGCAATTTGTGAGGCCCCTTACACTGGTAGCACTCTAGTTGCTTAATCTTGCGTCGGCACTTCTTCCTCGAAGTCATTCGCTTCTTTCCCACCTTGCTCATAGGTGGCATCTTAACGGTTGCTATGTCCCTCGACGGCTCAGCCCCCCGCCCGACATCAGTCTTGGTCTCAAAAGTAATGTTCTTCACTCGAACATTCTCGGCAAGCTCTTTTCCAGCCTTCCGGACATCTTCAACCCATTCGCTCATGGTCTCCGCTACCTTGGCGAGAACTAGACAACTCGGAACCAAGTTTCACAGGCTCTTTACTCTTGGCCTTGTCCTGTCCCTCGGACCACTTGGCTCGAAACGGGCATCTCCGCAACTTATGAGGTCCCTTACATCGGTAACACCTCAATCGCCTTGTCTTTACCCTCGGCTTGACAGCTTCCTCACTTGCTATCGCACCAAGTCTCATCGCTGGCTGGACTACTTTGGCACTCGTAGTCGAACCACGGCTCACTCGCCGGCAGCGGCATTGACACTCACAATCGCCCCAAGTCTCATCGCTGGCTTGACTACTTTGACACTCGTAGTCAAACCACGGTTCTCACTCCGCTTGGCAGCATTGACACACGCAATCGCCCCAAGTCTCGCTACTTCACCCTTTGACTCGTCTGCTGTCTTCACCATGGCAGCTAGGCGGTTCTTCTCGGGACATCCCCTTATCAAATAAGGACCATCACAGAAGTAGCACTTCAACTTCTTGCTCCCATTCTTCTCTGGCACGGACTTAGCCTCACCATTCCCCTTGTCTCTCGAACTGGGCCTGGTTGACTCAACACTCGCCTACTTGCATTCTGCAGGCTCGGTCAGAGGTTCGGCAACAACAAAAGCCTCTGAAAGTCTCTGGGCATCTCCCTGCTCTACTGCGAGCTTCGCCCCCGATCTAAATCCCTCTAAGAAGGTCTTGAGCGCATCACATTCACTCATTGCCGTCTTGCAACTGAGCAGCTCCCTCTTGAGCTCATCCACTTCTTTTCGCAAAGCTTCCATCTCAGCTTCACTAGCATTACTCCCTCGAAATGTCACCAACTTGTTGAGAACTTCTCGTGTCTCGTCCTTGAACCGGTCATCTATGGACTCTACTTCGTCAAGACGGGACTCGAAAACACCTTGGGTCTGCTTGGCCTCC